>BLXL01007074.1:0-15089 GCA_023170135.1 Acarapis woodi | reverse complement strand
AAATATATATAAATATATATAAATATATATAAATATATATAAATATATATAAATATATATAAATATATACCCATTCAAAAGAAAACTTTTTTTAAACTAAATTTACAATGATAAAAATGCCTAAAAATTTTAAACAATTATACATCAAATATTTTTATTCACTTTACAATGAAAATAAAACATTAATTTTTTTTTATAGGATATTTCAATCAATTTGTAAAACATGAAGTTATAAAAATATTTGAATAACAGGCGCCCGTCATTTAATTCCTGATTCTAAAGGTAAATACAATAATGAATAATGAAATAATAATTCAAAAAAATTAAATATAAAATGATATAAATTGATTTCGATAATTAAAAAATTTTTAATTACTCCATTCGAAAACACTTTCACACTTATCAAAAAACTTATAAAATTAAATTTATTTGTCAAAATGAAACATTTTACAATTTATTAATATTTCCTAAAGTTAAAGAAAATAATCCAATCTTATTAAAATACTTTTTAAAATATTATTTTAGATAAGATAAAACTCTTTTCATATCAATAAGATTTTAAATTTCATTATTTTAAAATATAAATCAAAAAGCACGATTACCCAACTTTTTTTAAATTCATTAACAGCAAATAAAACAGTTTCTCCCTTCATTTCACACTATATAATATAAAAATCTGTTTCAATTTTCAGTTAAATCGTAATTGATTTTTGTGATTAATTTCGCAATCTTACTCTCGTGAAAAGAATTAATTGATTGTAAATTTAAAATATAAATTAATCTTTTTTTGTTACAAACATCATTAAATCAATGGGTTTGTGATGATCTAAACATCTACAATTAAAATATTTACATCTTAATTACAAATAAATAAAATCAAACTAATTCTTATTTTCAAAAAGTAAACTTTTTTGCTCATTAATTAAATTGAAGATACAAATTGGAATCAATAGAATTTTTTTAGATTTTTCATACAAATCAAAAAAAATTACGAATTAAATTATGATCTGAAAAAACTAAAAATAAAATCGTTTTGCTACAACCGTGGAACCAAACAGAAAAAAAAAATTGTTAAATGCTTTCGAATCCTTTTTTTATTTTCAGTTTTCTTGAGCTTAAATAAGTGAAATTTTCTCCTAGATTAATAAAATGATGGAAATCAATGAATTGAGAGATTCATTATTAAAAGATTCAATATCGTACTTGAAAAAGAATAAAATTACTTTTTTGAAGTAATATAACAAAATTAATTCGTATTTGGTTAAAAAAAAAAAATTTTTTAAACATGTGTAGCAATTTAAATAATTATTATGTCACAATTTCTATGAATTTCACCGGATATGATAATATGAATATAATAAAAATCAAACCATCTATATCGAAAGAATTTTAAGAAAAAATTTCAGAATTGTAAAGCTTTAACCTTTTTTTATTTTGTTTGAAAAAAAAAGTTTTTTCATAGTATTACAAGCATTTTGGATGTTATCTTTTTTCGATTTAGTTTTCTATTTATTCTTTGAATCAGTATTAAATATCTGTGTTATGATTGCTCCTATTTTTAAAAAAAAAAAAAATCTTATATTTCAAAAATGAAAAATAAATCTTATATTTCAAAAAAAAAAAATTGAATAAGATATGCTTACTAAAATCAATGATTTAACGTCTGCTCATTTATTATCATTACATGGTAAAACTCAGTTAACCAGTAAAGAAAATGATACAGGTTGTTCCAAAACTATTCATCGTGTTTGGCATAGATTTTTTTCATGTTTTCAAAATATAAACTGAATGCAAATAGGAGTTGAAAATTTATCAAAAGTCGAAATGTACAAAAAAAATTAAATATTGTTTTATGTTATTATATTATAAATGTGAAATCACACCAATTTTAAAAGAAAATTTTGAAGAGGATATCAAATAAAATTGTGCAACAACAACACAGTAATTTTTCAATAAACAAGTAATAGCATTTTAATAAAATATGTTGTGAAGACTTAGTGAATGGAATGAATCAAAATAAAAAATAAGGCCTTATTTTTTATAGTAATTCTTACTCGAAATTCAAACTAATAATTTATAACAAAGGTGATAAAAAATTCAAAAACATAATTCGCAATAGTAAAGATTTCGAATGATAACCAAAAAAAAAATTTTTGCTAACATACTTGTGATGAAATTTTCAGAAACAAATAATTTTAATTAATTTATCGTTAAAAAAAAATACATAGTTTTAAGCGAAAATTCAAAATGAAAGTCGATAAAAAATTTAAAAGTAGCGCCTGCACAAATCGCTATTTAAACGAAAATTGTAACTTTGTTTACACTTTTATCAAGAGATAATCTATGGATTCTTTAAAATTTAAAATCGATTTTAAACTAATTTTTTTCTATCTATGAGACGAAAATCAAGAAGAGTTCAAAAATAAAAATATCCTTGAATAAAATAAAAAAAATTAGAGAGTATCGTATCTAACTCGTATGATTTAGATCGAAAAGTTCTAAAATTTGAAAAAGGAGGCGTTTATTTACAGAATTCCAGTTTATCAATTTTGTGATGAAAATTTTAAATTTAGGAAAAATTTGGCAAAGCCATTATTAATTCTACAAGTCAATTTGGGGAAAAAAATTCAATTTCATCAAACTTCAAATAAAGCCGATTTGAGATGGTTGATCTCAAGATTATTGATCTTGATGTGAATTAAATCGAAACAAATTATAATTGAATAAATAAATCTAAGATTTATTAATTACTCAAACTCAATCATGAGTGTACCTGAATATTATCAGAGAGCCGAAGATCATCAATCAATACTGGTACTTGTAAAATTTCTCAACTTGACTTTTGAAAACTCGACTGAGGGTGAAAAGATAACGAAACACTCTAAATCATTTCAAATTCAATCAAATCCACTTGGAGAAACAATAAATCAGCAGCATAAATTTAAAAATTTGTACGATTCTATAAACAAGGAGTTAATCAATTTAAACGTGACAAAAATTAACAACAATTTGAGTTATGAGAGAACAATTCGACTCAGGTTTAAGAAAAACTACTATGAGTTTTCAAATAATGAATGGGGTGATTTTCAAGCTCACAGAAAATTGTACGGTTTAATCACAATCAGTATATTTGATAAAGATGAACTTGAAGAAGAGAATAAAGTTGAAGATCTATATGAAAGGCATAAACAATTTGCTGATAATTACTCGACCTTACTCGACTCACGTTGTCTTTTATTCAGTGTAAAATCAAATTCGTCATCTAATAATAGAGAATATCTAAGTGAAAATGATTTAAAGGAATGTAAGTAAATTGATTTATATTTGTAAATAAATAGAAATTAAATTTTTTTTTCAAGTAAAAAACGATGCAATAGAAAACATGAATCATGTGGATATTAATCATAGCGAATTTTCAAATGATACCAATTCAAATTTCAACAACGGTGACAAACAACAGCCGAACGATGTGATTTTAAATAAGTTAACTAATTGTAATTTTTATGATGTAAATTATGATGAAGAGCTGAAGGAATTTAAAATAGATAATATGGTTCTTAAATTGAAACAAGATTTACATGATTTAGTTGCGTCACTTTTTTATGTTCTTGAATCTAAAAGATTAGATAAATCATTTGAGAAATTAGAAAAAATTCCGCTTTTACTAGCTCCATTTGAAAATAAGTCACTTGTCGGTTTGGAAACTGATTCGAAATCTTTTAAAAGGAAATGTCTTGGTCGTATGCGTAAACATATTGGAGACCTTTGTCTGCTCGTTGGCAGTCCTTCTGATGCATTGACAAACTATATTGCTGCTATTGATCTTCTCCGACCAGCCAGTGATTTACTTTGGTTGTCAGCTGCCCTAGAAGGACAGTGTGTTGCATCGCTCAGTTTATTATATCCTGATCAATCATTTTCTAACTTGATTGATTATGAATTAGAAAATCAAAAAACTCTAAAAAAACAAAATAGTTTAAAACGAATTTTCTCATTACCCAAAAGCAAGTTTCGATCTCCAAACACACACCAAGCTTCAACTCCGACGAATGAGCACAATAAAATAGATTTTCAGACTCCGAATAATCAACAAATTGAAAGCCATGGTAATCCTAATAAATTAAATAGTACAACATTATCGCTCACTTCTAATCGATCATCAAAGACAAACTTAAGCAAACTTTTTCAATCCAATAATAATACACCTGTTACTAACTCAACAAATGGAAATAGTAAAAGTTCGTCAGTCAATAATCTAGATCTAGCGAAAGTAAAAATACTAGGAAAATCCTTGCTTTCTACGGATGATGGGATTTATGAAAAGTACAAAGAAGCATGCTGTCACTACGCAAAATTTAAAATGGCAGCAATTATTGAATTAGAATGTAGTTTGAAAGCTACAAGAGTTCTTGCAGCAAGAGAAAAATTTTTGCAAGCATCTGAATTTATACAAAATGCTGCATTCATCACTCTCGAAACTAGTCCGGATAAAAATGCGGAAAAAAATATGGAAAAAACTTGGGTGATTGGCCAACTTTATGAAAAAATCGGATTTAGGCGGAAATCAGCCTTTTATCAACGTTTAACTGCATTGCAAACTATTTCGTCTAGAATCGAAAAATTAGAGCGACATGATTGGGAGAAATGTTACTATCTTTTGCTCCCATCTATTTTCGGTTATCATCTTACTCTAGATCCGCTCGACTATGCGAAGCGAATTATAGATCGAGATATTGGTTGGACTAGTATTCATCTCCAATTGTTGCAAGAATTAGTTACTATGTCTCGAAAAATGGGCAATGATCAACTTGCTATGAGACATCTCAGTTTTATCCTTCAAGCGTTGGCCGAATATTTACCCAATCAATTAAAAGATGATTTAGCTAGGCAACTTGAATTATTAGGGTCTAAATGTGGTGAAGGTGCACCTGTCCCTTTGACACTTATTAATGGCTTTACAATCTCATCGGTGAATTTAACAAAATTTCCTTTAGTTACAAAATTTGAGGTGCAAAGTCTGAGTGACGATCTAAAGCCAATCAAAATGAAAACTAAGCGTAGAGAAAGTGTCACATCAGCATCTATACCATCAAGTCCTTTTATTTTTACACCGATTCAACTTAATAAAAGTCAAAATCGCCGACGGACAGTTCAAACTGGCCTTGTTAAAAATGTCGATTTTCAATGGGTACAAAATGAACTTTGTGTTGTAAATATTGAAGTAAGTACTTTTTTAATACATAAAAGTCAGCAAAATAATAATATTACTTTTTGGTAATAATTTAGGTCTATAATCCTCTTTCGACCGAACTTAAAGTTAATCATATGGCATTAATGACAAGTGATACAATTGCATTTGAAACAATGCCAGTCTCATTTAGCTTACCGCCTGACACTGGTCCACGACTCATCAAATTAACGGGCAAGCCTGTTGAGGCAGGTAAACTTGAAATACTCGGTTATACAAGTCATGTACTTGGATGTAAAAATAATTGCAAATTAAGTGAACTTCCGTGTGCTTCAAAAAAAAAATTTCCTTCCAAATTTGTGATAGAAGTCATTCCATCTTTACCATTTCTTACATTGTCTTTACCATCATCAGTCGATGACAATGAGAAAAGTTGTATAAATGTAAATGAAGAAAAGATTAGAACGATCAATAATTACCCAATCAAAATGTATGCTGGTGAAAGTAAGAATCTAAATTTGAAAATAACCAATTCATCATCTAATGATGATATGATTGAGCTCATAAATATGAAAGTCGTCAGTAATCTTTCAAAAGATCTGGAAGCTAAAATTATAAATTTTGATTTGACACAAATTCACAATAAATTACCGTTTACTGCAAATTCATCAATCGAGCTTAAAATTACACTTTATGGAGCAGGTGATTTTATAACAATCCCTTTCAATAGTAAAGAAAGCAGTCCAGCTGTAGAACGACAAGAACAGCAACCCCAAACATCTTCCACTAACACACCAGCTCACAAAACTACACTTGGATCCACATTGGTTAATTTCTTATCTGATTTTCAATCCACACCTAAACACATAGTCAAACAGACACCAACAGTTAAAAAGATCAATTCATCACCGACAAATAAATTTACTAACAAACGTTTGCAAGTAACTTTAGAAATTGAATACACAGGCGCATCTGGTTTAACATCAGGCTATTGTAGACAAACAAAATTCAATTTCCAAATGGAGATTATGCCCTCTCTTCTTATCACAAAATGCGATGTGCTTCCTGCCGTCCAGTTAGTTTTAATTTAATCAATTTTTTTTTAACTTTATAATTCATATTCATATTTTTATCTTTAGAACCAATCATTGTTATCTCGTTTTTGATGTGCTCAATGCAACTAAAAATGAGATGGAAGTATTTTACTCATCAAACAAAGCCATTATAATCGAAAGTAAAGATACTTGTCGATTTCCTGTACCTGTAGAACGATGTTCATTAATGAATGTTGAGAATGATAAAAGTACAAAAGAAATTTCATTTTCATCCAAACAAAGGTGCAATAAACATTCTAACAAAACGAAAGAGAATTCTATGGAACGAATTGTTCGAAGTCATTTAGCCAAACAGGTCAAATTGAGTTGGAAATTGACTCAAACAGATACTAAAAAGTAATTTTTTATGATTAATTTCTTTTCGAATTCAAATTAAAAGTCTAATTTTTATTATCGAACTAGAATAATAAATGGAAACGCAATTGACGCTATAAATCAAATTCCCTGGTCAACAAAGATGTTGAATTCAATTACGATGTGTTCTTTACAATTTCAAGTTAAATTAAATGATTCTTCAATTAATCCTGAGCAAGAATTTGTTCAAAAACTTGGCGAACTTATTTCGATTCAGATCAAAGTAATTAATTGGAGTTCATCAGCACTTAAATCTTTGTCTTTAATTATCGAATGTTTTCAGGATTTCGAGAACGGTAACCGTCGATATAATCTTGATAATAAACGAGGTCTAATAGGCAGTGATAAGTTGTACATTGAAGAGGTAATATTAATAAACTTTTATTGAATTTCTCAATCTATTTTTTATTTTTAATTTTAACTAGATAAAAAGTAAACAATCGATTGATCATCAACTTAAATTTATATTCTTTTATACCGGCGTGTATAAAATCGACATAAGATGTTTAAAAAATCAATTCCAAAATGAAATTGAAAAACTTGAGGCCAATGATGGATTAAATGAATCATTTGAATGGAGATTTAGTCCAACTATAGAATTGAATGTTATTGAATAAATTTGTTGTCAGGTAGTTTTTGCCTGAATCATTTTTGTTGTTTTTGTGGTAAATAAAGTGCTAAATAAATTTTCGATTAATTTTTTTATGCAAAAAAAATATTAGTAATTTTTTCATTGATTAAAAAAAAAAGAGCGAAAAATTAAATAAAATTTCAAATAGTAACAATCATTTTCTTCTGTTATTTTTAAAAAAATTTTGGATTTTAAAAAGGAGAAAAAAAAATTTGATTGAAGACTATTTAAGAAACGAATATATAATTTTAAAAAAAGAAAATGATAATAAATTTAAATACTTTAATATTACTGTCATAATTTTTTAGTCAAATCATATAATGATACTTAATAGATAAATTTGTTTTATTATGGATTTGTTTAACTTGATTTAATTTTTTTTAATTCTAAAAAATAATTTGAAATTCGATGTATTCGAATTTTCAAGAAATTTAAATTCAAATTCGAGGATTTCATTTCACAAATAAAAAAAATTTTTCCAAAAATATTTTTGACAATTCTCAACAAAAACTAACTATACAATTTTATGAATATACTCCAAACATAATTAGGTTTTGTCAAACTTGTCAGATGATTATATCTAAAAAATATTTTCGCTTTTTCCATCACTTTTTTTCTTTTGTATTTTTTACCCGTAAATTTATAGTTTATTATAGTAAAAATTTGATTGAAATATCCAATATTTTACAAATTAAAGTAAACTAGAAAAAATTTAAGCTTGAACGAGGAAATTTTTCTTATTTAAGACATGCTAAAGAAGAATTTCAGCAAATTATCTAATATTTTTCAAATCGAGCACAATAATCTAATTACATGAAAGCTATAAATAAAAAGTTTGATTAATTCCTATTTTCTTTAATTTGATATCACAAAACTATATCATTTGCTTGTGAGTATTTTTATAAAAAATTTTTGTAATATATTACTTTTACTTTTGTCTAGTTTTGGAGCTTCCCGTTTTAATTTTAATTGAAATTATTTTATGATGATTTTACACTATTTTTATATAATTTTTTTTTATTTCAAAAATTTGAATCATGAGCTTCTATATGTCTTGATTATTTTTTATCATTTGAATGCAAGAAATCATTTATTTATTTTATCGAATATACTCTAATTACTAAAATATCTTCTAAGTTATGATCAATTAAATATCCTAAAAATTTTTAAATCTTGATAATTATGATTTTCAAATTTTTTAAGTTAATTATTTTGTAACTTTTAGCACAATCCATTCTCAATACTTATTATCTTTGTTTCCCATTCAAAATTTTATATAATTTGCTACAAATTAAAATCAAAAAATAAATTCGTTGAAAGGTATCAAGAGTCTTTGAATCTTTTTATTGTGACTGAATCATTACATTTTTTTAAATTCTTGATTGTTCTTCAAATTTTCTGCTAAATATTTTTTCTAAATTCTAAAAATTTATTAGTTAAATTTATGGCAACAATGTTAGAAATGGATATCCTTTAATCTGAAAAATAAATTTAGAATATTTACATAAAATTGAGGCATGTAAAAATCAAGACTCAAAAGTTTTAAGAATAAAATTAGAAATCGTTTTTTTTTACGAATGGGAAAGTTATAAAATATTTTTTTTAATTTACTAAACATTCTTTTAGAAAAAAATTTTACGGCAGCTGAGCTGCAATTTATGAGAGAAATTTTTTTTTAACCTAATTAAACTCTGGAAATATAATTTAGTATTTTACTAGAAAAGTTTCTTTGTAAATGTCAATATATCAAATCACATTGTTTTCATGAAAATTTTAGAAAAGAATTACAATTAATCGTTTCAAAATTATTTGCTTTCACTTTATTGCTATGTCAAACAATGAATTATCGACCATATATACTTGGCTAGGTAAAATTAAAATTAACTATGCTCGCAAATTTTATTAATACATTAAATAACAATTTAAAGGATTCGAATCGTATTTATATTTTTTTAGTAAATTTGAGAAAAAAAATTTTAATCATTCATATCAGTCAATTATAATTCCGATTTGAACATTAACTCAATTTTATTTTAAAATCAAAATTAGAAAAAAAAGCTTTCATTTTCATTTTTCAAAAATAATTATTGCTTTTTATTAGATTTTTGTGTCATTTATATACATTGAAGATAAGCTCTTTCTTATAATATTCACGAATAAAATAATGTCTTTTCTTTGCATCTTAAAATTTTTTTAAAGTGCGAAAAGTGCTATTCGCCTATAGGTGAATAGTTTAAATTTAATTTCATCCCTTCAAATATTACAATGTTGAAATATAATGCGAAATTTACAATTTTTATAATTGAATTTATTTTGTTCAGTCATCAACCGAATTTTTTACTTGAATTACCCTTTGTCTGTTAATAGAGCTATAAAATTTCTCTCTGTGGTTTAAGAACAAATAAAATTATAATTAATTTTTATTTCAAATCACAAAATAGTTTATTGAGCACAAACGATCTTCATAGATCTGGAAAAAGAAATCAAAAAAACAAAATCTTACAATGAGCAGACTTGAGAATGATGAGTTGGGATTTCGAAGATTTAATATAATCTAGAAAAAAAAAACTTTGCTATTTGTTATCATTTTTCATCAGTGTTCTCAGCTTCGAATTTTGATTTATCACTTTTGAACTGTTTGTCTACACAAAACGAGTTTTTCTTACAATTTGAAATATTGAGTTTATAGAAACATTCACTTTTAATTATTAATAATGCTTTAATTTGAACATACCTTCAATTCAAAGTACATTTTTTTCATTTCATTCATCCCATTAATTCCGCCCAATTTTTTTCTTAAATCATTTTACCTCTATCTCGAATTCAATAGTCTTAATTTTTTTAAGCTATAGTCAAAAAGAAAAAATATATCATCCATGCATTTGTTTTGACATATATTTTATTTTAAAAATATAAATTTTTAAATCAATCTTTCACATATGTATTCAAAAAAATTGTGATCAGCTGAAATATTTTGTAGAATTTTGATTAAATTTTTTTTTTTATTTTTCTGTTTAATTTTATAATTTAATACTAAATCTAATTTAGTCTTTTTGAAATCTTACTAAATAATTATTAATGTCTATTTTTGTGCCAAAGATACTTGGGAGTTTGATAGAGACTTATTTTGAATCCTTGTTATCTAAGTTCTTATACTTTTGAAAATTCAAATAACATTGATTCTTTTAAATTATATTAAATTGAAAATTATAATGGAAAAATAATTTCAAGTCTAATTATTTTCTTGGATTTTAATGAAATTATTTGAATGAGATGGCACAATTAATACAAATTATTCTAAATTAATTATCAAATTCAATTTTGTGATGAATCTAGTTTTAAACTCCGAACTTTGGTTTTTTTCTTATGTTATAAATTGAAAAAAATGATCTATTTGATCTAAATATGATGGTAATTTGATATATCTAAAAAAAAATTTCAGACGTGAGTTTATAAAGTAATATAATAAAAATAAAGCTTGTTTGTGAAAATGACGAAGTCATGATTTAGTATCATACACATTCAAAATTGGTTGAATTGCTATTCAAATTTGATTTAATTTATAATTTATTCAGTTCAAAAAAATCTAAATTACTTTATTCAACTACCCGTGTAGCTGAATAATTTTATTTTTTGATTTCAGTAACGAGTTTTTAAAATATACCATAAATTAAGTAAATTTTTATTAAGAAAACAAAAAAGTATTTACGTTTCTAAATGAATCAAGTAAAAATTTAGATAAAATTTTTATTCATCCAATTGTTGTCACATAAAAAATTCATATAACAATTTTATGGTGCTTTACGCTTCTTTTGTTTTCTCAAATTAAACAACTATTCTAGGTTAGTTTTTAAATAATGCTGCATTTAGTATTTAAAGTTCAGAATTCATAATGTTCTATCAACTTGTAAAATTTTATTAGATCTTAATAGCCAAGCTTCGATAAAAATTTATTTTACGAAATTCTCAAAACCTATAGATTGCAAATTGTTTTCACAAATAAACGTGTCTTTAATTGAAAAGGATTTTTCTTCGAAATCAGAATAACGCTAATCAGTTACATAATTTGAGTAAGTAAGTTCTAAAATATAATGTTGAAATATTGAAAAGATATGTATCAATTGAAATGATTTTTTTTATTCATCGATTGTCAAATGTGCGAAGCATCATTTGTTTTTTCATTGCTAATATTTCACTTGCGCTAATATCATAAAATACTTTGACTTTTTTTTTTTCAATGTCTGATCATTTATGCACCCATTTTCACTAAATTTTTTCCATATACATTCAATATATTGAAGAGTATACTTGCGACAAATGAGCCGAATTCACATTTGAGTTTCAAATCTTTTGAATATCGCGAATATCTTGACAAATTATTTTTTAAACCTCTCATTTTACAATTATATATAAACAAAAATCAAGCAGGCACAACATAGCAAATGTTCAGAAAATAAAATTAATCAAATAAATAATACTAATATTTAAAATTCTTCAATGTCCTTCGATTGTCATATTGCATTCAATATATCTTATTCGTTGAAATATGGATAGGTATACCTTAAATTTTACACAATTTGAAACTAGAAATTTCGAACAACTGCACAATGTATAATTTTTCCATTCATTTCCAAAACATAATCATTCCTATTATAATTAAAGTTCAAAGTTAAATTTTTCAATTGAACTATTAACATTTATCTTGTATATATTACAAGAGTGATTTACTGAACTTAAAAATACTTCTCTTTTTATTACCTTGCCCCATTGTATCAGTTTGATTCAATATATTGAATTTTATTTAAATTCTGTATCTACATAAATTGTGCTTTTCTCAAATCTCAAGATTTTCCCTTTTATCTTAATTAATCTTACATTTAATTAGATGTTAGAAAAAAAAGATCTGTAAATTTTAACTAAGATAGAAAAAATATATCTCTAATGATTCTTCCAAACAAAAGAGAGTGATAAAAAAATCTGAGTCTGCTATTTGAATTATATCTGATTAGTTTGTATCGATTTTCGGTAATATTATTTTTTGCATAAATATCACAATATAGTCTTGATTTAAATTAGTTCTGTAATATTTGAAAAACTTGAAACATTATATCATTTGAACTAATATTAATCAAAGGTTATATCAGCATTCGTAGAATCTTTTTTTTTTGATACTGTAGATTTTACACTTGCTTATTTGATTATAAATTAACATGAGTAAAATCTTACCCATGTACAAACCTACTTTGATAAATGTAAATTTGTAGTATATATCATCCAAAAAAATATTGAATTTGAGCTTAGTAACTGAATTGAATTATGCAATTGAATTAGTCGGAATTATCCTACCGACTTTTTACTAAAATCATATATTTAACAAGATGACTTGAATTCAATTTAAACTTTTAAGTTATTAAATATATTATTAAATGATATTATATTTAAATATTATTCAACTCCATTTAGATCATTATGATTTTGGTTAGAATATGCGATTATAGAAACAGACATCAGAGAACCTTTGTCTTTTTCAAGTTTTTCTAGGTTCTGGTTCACAATTCGTTATAATAAACATTCTTATTACAATTTTAACATTTCAAATCAGATTTTTTAATTCGAATAATTTTATTTGATTTTTAATCTCATCAGAATATTCTCTGAATTTGTTGAATTATGATTTTCAATAATTTAAAATGACTTCCAATTTGAATTCACTTGTTATTTTTTCATTTTTATATTGATAATAATTCCTCCGATAATTAATAATTGCAATCATTTTACTCAATAAAATAGTCTCATAATATTGATATGGTAAGACTATTTTTTTTAATTAAATTGGAAAAATAAAAAACTATCTCTCTTCTCACAGCGAAAACTAATCCGATTAAAATATTATCATCAATAGTTTAAAATTCCATAAAATTTTATAATTTTTCACATCGCAATCGATCATTAATAATTAAATACTAAATTAATAACTTTTTTCCAGAATTTTGATAAAATGATTTAATGGAAATCGATACAGTACAAAAACTGATTTCATTCAATCTGCCAGAAAACTGATGACCCTTTTTGTTCCATCTTACCTTCTCATGATTGCTATGTACTCATAACGATTCCTTTTTTTTTGATAAATAACTTTTTTAAATTTTTTTTACTTGCTATAAAATCATTCAGATTTTTACACAATATTCTAATAGTAATTTCTTTTTGACTCATTAAAAAAAAAAGCTATCAGATCATTTTCATATTTTTTTTTATCATCCTAATCTCCGTCAGAAAAAAGCTTTTACAATGCCCTATTCAACTTATCAAACACTCTACAATCAACTTTTTAATCCATCTCTGAAATTTCTTTTTTCGAATCAATTTTATCTATTTGTATATCTTCTATGATAATTACTGTTAATCTTTTTTTCGGTTCTATTACTTTCTTTAAATTCATGTATTTTTTATTTGCTATCACCTTCAATCGACTTATGATTTCTTGGTGGGCGACTTTCAATAGAATGAATCGTATGATTATAAATTGTAAAAACGTATTTGATCGATTTGTTTTGATTTTTAATTTAAACTTAAACTGGTCAGATTCACCTCTTCATTTATTCAATTCATTTCTATACAATCAACGTAGATATATTTTAATCTTATGTCAATTAAAAAGAATGATTTTTTATTGATACATATTTGCTATTAATCGCTAGGTATTGACCCAAATTTTACCTTTTATGATACTTTTTTCATCAGGCCTAATAAATTTTTTTTACTTTATTTTTCAAAGTATTGTGCCAAACTTATCTATTCAAATTATCTATTTTTAAATGTAAATATTTAAAATATTGGCAATTATACTCCGAATTCACTCTTTTTTTCAAACTTTAGCTTTCTTCTCTTTTACTACAATACATCCCATCTCTTTTTCCATTGACGCTCTATTGTTTATTTTTTTTTTATTCCGTTTCAAGTAATTATAATTTAAATCTGTTTTTTGTATATTTAAAAATTTTTTATGCAATTATATTTCTTTTTATTCTTGGATGTCTTGTATAAATTTCTAAATTTCTATTCAAATTTTTAAATCGTCATTGAAAACTTCTATCTTTTAGGCATGACAATGTTTTTTCTTCTCAATTTCCAATATAAGTCGCCAGCATTCTAAATCTTCAACTATTACCAAATACTTATCGAATCGCATATTTTTTTCAATATTCTGCGAATTTCTCTGCAAACTAGAAACTTGATATGAAAACATATCAATTGAATTTCTCGACTTTGTGTTTAATTAGGTTGGGTGATCTGAGAAAATTGCAAAATGTCGTACCGTTCTTTCAATCGGATGTTGTTCTATTATTTTTATGAATATTCGGTAAACATATTTTATAAATACTTTTTTTTTATAAAATATATTTTATTATGATAATAAAATTTCAAAATTATATTTTGTTTTAAAGGTTTCAATGAAATAAATTATAAAATAATAAAAAAATTAAGATAATTTTGATAAATTTTAAGTAATAAAATATAAAATTTACATTCTAATTTTTTATTTTGGAACAATCTTCAGATTGATGAAACTTAAATATTTTCTTGAAATAAATTTGCTAAGAAATTTTTATTTCTAAAAGATTAAAAAATTCAAGTATACGACAAAAAACAAATACCGAAAATAGCGCACGCAACGGTATAATACTTATAAGCAAATTTACTGTGATGCCTGATTACCAAAAAATTGCGATTTTGTAGCCTTATTACAATGCTGGCAATAAAAATTTGATGAAAAAGTTGAGAAATTTTTCCCTAGAAA
>BLXL01006867.1:0-10092 GCA_023170135.1 Acarapis woodi | reverse complement strand
GCAATTAAGTATAGGCCACAAAATAGGTCATTTTTTGACCAGAATGTGGCCAACATAAAAAAATATTTTAATCAAATTCCAATGCTCTAAAAATTATAATTAATTGCTTTCGATAGTTTCAACTTACAGAAATCAATATTTCTATCTGATTTTTCAAAGAGCGAAGTTTTTTTCATATAATAAAAAATTATAAGGTATTTATTTACTTAGTATCAAATATAAACTTAGATAAACACTTTTGACTAAAGTAACAATTTATTTCATAGTGTCGGACCATATTTCATTCTTCTCGTTAATTAATAGATTCATTCTTAATAAACCTTCAATTTAATAAAAATGGAGAAAACTATATAATAAAATGAGTATAAGATTAAATCGGGCCATAATATAAAGTACTAAGCATAGTGTGCGGTTAGAGTAGTTTAAAATATTACATATAAAATTTGACTCAAATCATTTTTTATATACAGAATATCATGTAAAAAAATAATATCGGTAAAAAAGATAAAATTCAATTCATCTTAATGTTAAACACTTTAGAATAACGATCGATACTTTTAGCGGATCAAAAATTTTATCGGTTTAAAAAATTTTTATTTCTTGCACTACTTAGACTAATGAATTGTAGATAAAATTAATAATTCATTTCTAACACAAGTTTTTTAGCTTTTAAATCAACAGGCGTTTCTGAGATTTCAAAGCCTTCAAATCATGGATAAAAGCTATTTTAGTTTAATAAAATAATTTTAGCAGTTTGTTTTCAGATTTTTAAGATCAAATTTTTAATTAAAGATCAAATTTCATCTAAATTTATCTATTTGAGACACTTATTTTATTTTTTGTTTGATCACAATGTCTATCAGTTTTTTATAAGCTGTAAAATATTTGAGAAATATTATTTTAGTAAAAGCATCATTAAACGCCTCTTTTATTCTAATTCTTTTGTTTCACATCAGAATATTAAATTTTAAATCATGATATTTGATATCTATCAAAACTATTTTTCTTTTTCTTTACTGATGATTATATCAAAAAGTATTTTATGATCTTCTTTCTCCAAATGTATATTGGCTCAAACAAAGAATATTTTATATATTCTTTTTCACTCTACTTTATCTCATTTTTAACGTATATTGAAGATTTGAGTCTAGAAATAATTTATAGGATGAATCTATTTCCATTTTATGTATTCTTTAATATATATTTCTAGACACTTATAATTTTAAACTAATACTAAAATATTTTTACCACTTTTGCTTTTTTTTCGTAAATTATTAAAAATCGAGCATGGAAACGATAGATATTTCGAAAAAAAAAAAAATTCTATATATGAACACCAATTAATGGTTTAAATTACGTCACTTAAGAGGTCTATTTTTTGCACTTGTTTTAAGTTGACAAGCAATGATATTAACCTTTTTCTTTTTTTAAATTTTTATATTTTAAATATTCGTGTGAAATATAATGCTAAATAAAATTTAAATTATCTATATTTCTGCAAAAATATTTAATGAATTCTTTTATTATTTACATTTTTTTAATTTTGTCGAATTCACAATTTAAACTTGAATAATTTGTCTTGAGATTTTTTGAATACGAATGAATATGTGCAATAATTTACAAAAATAAATTAGAAAAATGATTCGAATAAATAATTGAAGAATTCGATTTAATAAAAAAATAAATCCTAATCGTATCGATAAAAAAAATAATAACATAACGTGATTGTCAATTTGAGTAGCATTATGACGGAATTTTAAAAGTCGAATATGAAATTAAAAAATATTGCTGAAAATTTCAAAATTATAAACTGGACTTAAACTTTCTTTATCTAATTATTAAATTATAATTCAAGTCGATGTATTACTAATTAGTTTGCATTATTATAAATAAAATGATATTTAAAATATTTGAAATAAGCTTACCTTTGTGAAACTGACATGCTTGAAATATTGGGGTAATTTTATTTCATCTTTTAAACAATCGAATGCTAAGAAATATAAAATAAAATAATTGAAATTAGCTTAAATTTGAATAATTTTAAAGAATGAGATATTTTAGGAATGACTGATTTTTTATGAAATGCATGAAGATTTACATTAATTTTATAAATTTTTATCAGAGAAGTTTTAAATAATATTCTAATTTATTTGAAATTTTTAATAATATATAAAATATAATTGCTTTTTCAAAACGTAGGATAACTTCATGTTTATTATTTTGAAACAGTTTTTGTTTTTATAAATGCGTATATTTGATCTTAAGAATTCAACACATTTTTTTATTCTTGCACAATCACTTATTTTTTTTTATGATTTATGAGAAAGCAAAACTTATCATTTTAGTGAATTACGCATATGTAATTATTTAATATAATAATTGATTATTAAAGTCAATTAGATGATTTTGTAAAAACAGTTCTTAGTTTTTAAAACGAAAATTTAAACATATAAGTAAAAAAGAAATTTTATATGCAAAAAAAAAATATTCAAATGTATTCAAATCACCCTTGAATTCATAACAAATTAAAAGAAATATATATTAAACTGAGATTTATATGATTGCAAGATTTGAAAAAATCCATATAAATAAAAGTTAGTACGTTAGTGAATAAAGTAAAATTAAGAAAAGATTCAAAATCAATCGACACACATTCAGGAAAGTAAATAATGATAAAAACAAAAAAAAACTGTTATTTATTTAGAAATAGTCATTGGTCAATGATTTAGTACTAATTATCTTCATTTATATATTTTGCCGATTGCAAAATAAGCGAAAAAGAAGCTAAGGTCAATTAGTTTCAGCAAGTTTGATTATTCCTCTTGGGTATATATGGTCTCAAAAGATTTTTGAGAAGATATAAATGGAGAGTTTATTATTTATTTTACATTAAGACCTATATACATTATAACACGGATTATGTTTTATCAAAGTTCAACAAAAGTTAGAAAAATTTTCGAAATTTTTTTTTCAACTTCTTCAAAAAGCCCCTAGGTGTAAAGAAATTATGAAAAGTAAATAATCGTAACATGCTTCACACCATGTAAAGAGAAAATTTTTTTTTAAAATACAAAGTCTAGATTATTCACTATTTTAAAATTTTACAATACAAGAACTCAAACTAAGGCAATCAAAGAAAAATTATACTTAATCATTTAAGATATGCATCTTTGTGACTAAACAATATTTAGTCAAATTTTGTTCAAGTTTCTTCAATTATTAGATAATAAATTTTCCCGGTGTTTATCACATTATTCAAAAGTATGCAAGACAATTTTTTTTATTTTGTAAACTATGTAATTATAATATGTATCACTTTTTTTCAAAGCAAAATTATTTGATAATAATAAATAATAAACTCACAGGCTATATGAGCTCAAAATAATTGAAGAAAAAAGGCCGAAACAAAGAAATAGGGAAACAAAATTAATCATTCTCAATTATATTTAAATATTCGTAAAAATAATTTAAATAGATAATTGGAAGTAAATTGTCTCAATTGCTATTACATAATAATAGATTCCAAATGTAACTATGTTATCTTGAATTCAGTTGATTTAAACGCGCAAATTTTTTTAACAAATCATTTAAGAATTATTGATTTGTCCTACGGCTTCTTATTATTGATCTAAACTAAATTTGAATATACAAATTAATGCAATCTTGTGCACAACTGACCATCAGACGAATTTTTTTATTGTTGTAAACATTTTATTGAAGTAATATATTAGCTTTTTAAATAATTCAATACTTATGAAAAATATTTCTTATCTTTCGTGAAAAATAATATAGAAAAGTCTCCTTTTTATCAAAAAATTTAGGTAATTTACCATTAAATTAGAATATGTAAAAAATTAAATAAAATAGATTTTTTCTTATTGTTACTAAAGTAACTTTTTTTTAATATTTAACTAAACTATTTAGCTAATTTTGTCCATGTAAGATGAGACAATAACCAAATTCTAAAAAATAAAAAATTAAATTCAAAATTAAATTTGACAAATGAATACAGTACAATGGCTCTCGGATAAAAATAGAAAAAAAAAAAAAAAAAAAAAAACTAATTATTTTTAGTCATAGTTTATGAAGAGCTAAAAGTTAGATGATCTTTAATAATTTGTCCAAAATAATTTAATTGAAAATTTTGTCTTAAAATTTCTCCAGGACAAATTATAAAATTTTTTTCTGTAAATTAAATGATTGGATAAATTCGTTCTTCTGTAAATTATGTTGCAAAATACTCAAAAAGCAAATAAAGGCGGTTTTACTGACGGCCAATTAATTTATTTCTAATAGTTCATAATCATTTTTTGAGATTTAACTTTCTTTAATATATGTTTGCAAAAATCTTAGAGTAATCATAAAAGCCTTATTAGAGCTTAATTTACTAACGATAATTAAGGCAACTTTGCTTATATACACAGATGGTTAAGAAATTTTCAAGAGAATGCTTGGGAAAAGACTTTTTTTAAAATTATATTTAAGTAAATAAATCAATTACTTAAATCGATAACTTTGTTATGAATAATTATGTTTTGAAATTTAAGACTGAATTGATTATTGCCATCTTCATATTTATTAGTTAATTTTTTTAGTAAATTTTTAAGCAAATAATACAATAATTATCAATTTAATTATAATTGAGTTAAGTTGATTTAATTTTTCTTTTAGAAAATGATAATTAAACAATTCGTCATAAATTCGCCCACATGTTAATTTTTTAGTGCTCAAAACTATTCAAAAAAATGAAAAAAATTTTTCTTTTAAAACATCAAGTTACAAGAATTATTTGTTTCATACATTTGACTGATGAAAAAATTTTGAATTTTAACAAGTTTTTCAATTCAATAATGGTCAAGAATAAAAACTGGACTCAAAAAAAATAATTTTTTCGAAAATAGCAATACTTGCAAAAATAGAACGTTTGGCGAAAAAAAAAATAACATGAATAGTGTATTGTGTAATTTAGTTTAAATTTATATATTGAAAAAAAAAATATTGATTGAACTAAAAATAAAATCACATTCGATAGATTCAAATTGAGTAAAGGCGGCATATAATAAAATAAATAATGAAGTTCAAGGTGATGAAAGGTGATTTGTAAGGCTCATAAGTTACAATTTGCTTTTTTTTCAATCACATTAATGAATTGTGAAAAAATGACAAATTTTAATTGTTCTGTGTATGTTTGAAGAACTCTTGATGATTAGAGTAAAATACTACATCAATCTATTTACTGCAAACAATATATACTTTATCAATACAAATACTTTTAGAATTTTGCTTGAATAGCGACCACTTCATTGTGAATTCAATTTTTTATTTTTTTTTAAAAATTTTTAAATTTTTTTCGCACCCAATTCATCATTCAAGTATGTCTTGAATTTTCATTCTTATATGTTTTTATTCAAATATATGTATATGAAAATATATAATTTTAAACTATGAATTTGGTTAAAAATCAGATACATCAAAATAAAATATTTTTCTGATTAACAATTTCAAAATTTTTTTATCTGATTAAGAAAAAATTTTTCATCAAAGAATACAATTGATTGAATAAAATCAGGATATATTAGCAAAAAAAAAAATTCTTGCTGATGAAGAGAAATTTTTTTTTTTGATCTGGAATTATCAGTTCTTAAGTAGATGATGGAAATTATAAATTCACATATACAAGTGTTTAATGATAATTTCTTTCAAAAATTTGAAACGCATCTAACAAATCAATATGAAATGTCTACAGGTATTTACAAGATCAATAAAAGAAAACAGTGTTTTTTCTTTATCAAGCATCCGTTTCGTGAAAAATGATAGTAAGAAAACTTGTTGACTTTATACACTTTTTCAATGGTTAAAATTTTTTAAATCAACTAAAGATGAATTGGACAGAAAACTGTCGATTTAATTGAACTTCCCATTAAATAATAATATTTTTAAAATGAAAAAAAAATCAATTTATTTTATAGTAAAACACAAAGAATTTTTTTTCTAAACCATATTATTTATATCTAATCTATTTTCAATCATTAATAAAAATTATTCTAAAATATATATAATAATGAAAATAATATGTGATATGATTCTTGTATCTCACGAAAATAAATGTCATTATAAATAGGCTTGTAGAATAATGAACGACATAATCAATAAAACTATGATGAAATCGATAAAATAAAAGTATTTCAAAAATATTTAGACCAAAATTTTCAATTTGAGAAACAAATTATAAGAATGAGATCATTCAGGTAAAATTGTTAGATAGAATAAGATTCAAAATAATATGTTCATTAAAATTATCATTTTAGTAGGATCATTTATAAAGGATTTTTTACATACTTAAACTATTTACCTGCTTAAGAAAATTTTTGGAATCATAAGTTTAAAGTTAAAATTTATAGAATTTGCTGATTTATTATGAAGCGCGATATTTTCTAACATTACGAATATTCTATTATGTTCTCGATAATTGTTAAAAAGAAAGTCAATAAGGGTAATGATCTTTTGTGCAAATTTTATTTAATTCAATAAACATATTTATACAATTAAGTGAAGAAAATCGTTATCTACAATGTAGACTTTTCTTGAAAGCCTTGTTTTTAAAAAAAAGAATTTTGATACAAAGATTCTTTCATTAAGGATTTTATAAAATGATAACAAAAAAATTTTTTTCTTTAACATTCTTTTTGGAATAATCTGAGTGATGACAACATAGCTGATAAACAATAATACACAAATTTGTTTGATTCAACAAAAAAAAAACATTTTAAGTTTGATTCTTTATTGTACGTAGAAATAAACTATCAATATAATTTACTGAAATGCTATTTGAAATTCAAGAGTCACAGAATAGTAGCTCACAACACGTCTCAAATAAGTCTTATAATACATTGAGAGCGATATAAAATAGTATGTAATAAAGTATTTTCTTATCAAAAGAATGTTTTATTCTTTCAGGAATAAATTATTTTTTTTTAAAAAAGGAACAATTTTTTTCGCAAACAATCTGATTCACACCATTATATAATCGCTAAAAGTGAATCTATTAATTGGCTATTCCTAACGCTTTTAATGCTCAGTCAACTGTTTATATCGTCGACTTATTTTAATAAAGAAGAAAATCGTTTGAATTGTCAAAAAAAAAATCGAACTATTTACTTAAAATCTGCAAGTCACACTATCAAGGAATAATTTATTTAAAAAGTCTAAGATTAATTTTGAATTGGTAGAACTTACTGATCGATTGACCAATTTCTAAATATTGCATAATTATTTAAGATTATTTGATTAAATTATATTTTTCTCATCATTATAGCTAAATTTACCATATAAAAAAGAAATTTTTTAATCGATCTTGGAAAATTTAACCTTTTTTGTTTATCAAAAACAATTGAAACCTTAAAGGTGAAAATAAAGGTGATTGATTTTTCAACGGTAGTTAGTTTGCATAGTTATTATTTAACTTTTTAAAACACTCTCGTTTTCAAGAATTTTACACTTTTTGATTACTCAAAAGCTTTCGTTTTGAATTTTAGACGAATGAAGACTAGATTAACAAGCTTCTTAAACATATTGATTCTGACGCTTGATTAGTCTACTTAGCCAGCTAAATTTAATCAAGAGCATTTTGATTTTTACATACTTAAAGCTATTTGAATTCAAAATTCATATATATATCAATGAAATATTTTTATGTGCATTTGATATATTAATTCGACCTCAATGAAAAAAGTGTTTTCTGAAAATTATTAATATGCGCGGCTTTTCCTTAATATAGGAAATTGTGTTTTTTTTTTAAATTTCGAATTGCAAATATAAAGTAATTTTGTCTATGTTTTCGCATCGATACTTGTAAGAATTAAATTAAAATTTTTAGATGCATAGTTTTTCAAATTTTTTTTTTCAAAAATTAAATAATCATAATTAAATTTTTGTTGAAATTTTATTCATATCTCAATAATCTGATAGATCAAAATTTTTAATTTTTTTAAAATCTTATCGAGAATCAGGACATAACTCATATTTAGAGAATTTTATCATTTTTTAATCATAAATGAGAACAAAATTGGAACTTATATAAAAAGATCTTTTAAAAAGCATTTTTTGGGCCAATCAGATTGAGAATATTATACATCACTCAAAAAAATTAAAAAATATTTCATTAAAATTATTTCTTGCGAATATTTGATCATCAATTTTTATTATTAGAACTAAATCATCGTACTAAAAATTTTTAACAAACATTGGGCGCCGAAAATACAAAAAAAAAAAAATACTATTTAAAGCTAACTATTTTGAGAAATTTATTGAAATTGAAATTGGAAAGTTTTAGACAAGAATGTTTTGACATCAATTTTTAAGTGTATACATAGAAACAATGCAAATCTTTAATTGCCCTTTTTATCTCTTACTTCTCAATACTTCCAATCTAATTTGAGATCTTTCAAGCAAAGCAAAGAGAGGCAAAAGAAAAAAATATGTATATTTTTATGTTATTTTCTGAAGATTGGCACTAGACAATTTACTTTGTTTTAAGGAGACTTATTTCAAGACGATGATCAGACTGGATGAATACTAGACTGAACACTTAGAGAAGAACAAATCATTTATGACAGTGATACTGGCTGTCATAAATTCATATAGAATATTTTTAAAATATTATTCTATAAATATATTTGACAATTTTTTAAAATAAAATTTTTTTTTTTAAACTGTCAAGGTCTGTATTTTATATTCTATATTTTATCTTAATTGATTTTGTCCTCTCGTTTAAATACTGACTCTTAAAATACTAAATTTTATTTTTGTTGAGAAAAAAATTTTTGAAGTTATAAACTTGGTATCATATTTTTTTTTATTAGAATATCTTAGCTAATCTACACTTATTAAAAGAATGGTTTCTAACAGGTAAAGAATGTTTTTTTATTTGCTGTGTATATTTTATATTTAATTTGTATATAAAATATATATAAAATATTCATTCGACTGAAATGAGCTCTGAAATCATTTTTACGACCATAGTGTAGTCAAAAGAGATAGCATTTAAAATAATGCTTCAGATTTATTTTGGGACACTTTAGGTCCTTAAACATCTCTCGTCACCATTGATTTATAGAATTAAAAGCAACCGTAATTCATCTCAATATTATTAGTCATAAAATTGAACATCAAATTTTAAGTTTTTTAACTTTTTAATTTTTCAAATTTTTCAAATTTGTTTTAAAATTTTAGATTTTGTTGTGTAGACAAGTCTTGTTAGCACTATTTTTGGTCACAAATTTCAATTGCTTACCACCCAAGTAGATTGAAAATTTTGAGCATCTAAATTAAAATTGAATATCTGACTAAAAGCATCACATTCATCTATTGAATAAATCAACTTTTTAAGTTTATTCTAAGAAATTTTTAAGCATTGATTAAAGATTTTTATTCAATAATATTACGAATAAAATTTGCTTGTTCAGGTGTGATTTTAAATAAACTATTTTGTTATTTTGAATTTTTTTTTTATTCTTGTGACTTTGTATAAAAATACTTTATTAAAATAATGATACTCTAGTGTCAACCGCTAAGTAAATACTCTGAAATTAGCCTCAAAGATTACTGAAAACATTCCTTTCGCATTATTTTTTTTTATAAATATTATTATTAGTGAAACTGAATAAATCAATTTTTTATATTTCTTGTTTAATATGTTTTGTAAATTAATTATTTAATCATAATTAATTGTTTCAAAAGATAAAAAAAAGTCGAATAAATTTTTGTTTTGAATGAATTAAAATGAATATTTAGTGGAAATATAGATATTTTCACATTTTTGAATTTAATAAATTTATTTTTCTGATTTTACTACGTGTTAAAGTAAATATTCTAGAAATTCTTAAGGCTCTACACGAAGCCAAAAATTAGATTATTTGACAAAAGCTTATTGATACTTACTGTGCTTAAAGTATGTGGCCTTTCTCACATATACGCAAACTAGAGCCATCAATTGAAGTTGACTTAATCTTTGTCTAGTCTGAGGCGGTAAGAGATAAAAAGGGCAATTAAAGATTATTTCTGCATTGATTTTATCCCGACAATCTTTTGTTG
>BLXL01006846.1:0-11582 GCA_023170135.1 Acarapis woodi | reverse complement strand
TTTTTTATCAAATATTTCGATTTCAAAACGATTCTGAAAATAAAAAAAATCAGAACTTTTCGAATCGTAGTTTTAAAATCTAGAATATTTTGTCAATTTTCAATTTTTTTTTTTTAAAGAAAAAGATGCAAATATTTTCAAAATAGATTTTAGATTAAAGAAAATTTAATAATCTAATTCGATGATAAAGGTTTGTTTTATTCTTACCAAAGAAATCTGTTCATAGGTTTGTTTAAAGTACTATAAACCATACTACTACGGTAAGCAGTGATCATTTTTGACTTGAAACAGATGCTTTTTTGAAAACTAATAGAGTGGAATTATTGGAAAAAAAAGAACTAAAAGAAAATCGGATAAAATACTGAAAATCAAATAAATGTTGTTGACCAACGGTTACTTATGGATTTATTTTTATCAGACTAGATCACTTTGTGTGACCATAACAGGTTGTATTATGGCCTTCTCTTGAAAAATATATATTATACTGAAACATTTTTTTCTTGTTTTAGCAAATTGTAAACAGTTTATTCACTATGTCATATACGATATATATATATTGAATATACATTTCATTTTATTATTATGTTTAATAAGATTTTTTAGTTGTTACTTGCCTAATTTTAGACCACAATGATCATGAGGTTTGTGTCAACATACGTATGTTCGAATGTTAGACTATTTTCCAATATTATTATACCTGGTCACTTGAAATCTCTATAAATTTAATTTCAAATAGCTGAAAAATTTCTGAGAAAGAAATAATTTCACTTAAATGCTGGTTATCATTAAAGATCTTTTGTTTAATCATAAGAATTGTGCACTGTTTACGGCAAACGGAAGTGAACGAAGTTTTATAATCTAGGATACTCAGTAGAGTGTTAATTTTTTCGTAATCAATTTCCAGGCATTTTTTCTTCAAATTTTTTTTTTTGATGATGATTTTCTGTAGTTTGATAATTATAGATTCAAAGATTTAGACACTCTAGATTCTTAAAAGTTTTTTTTAATAGAAAATTACTATTGTCCTCTATTTTAGCACATATACGAACGATATTATGTATCTTAGATTTACTTTGTTAACTATAATCAACTTCAATATTGTAAGGCGGTAAATCTAAAAAAAAAGTTTCAAATAGCTTTTATTCTTATTGTTTGAGTGTATTAAAATGAAAATTTTTATTATACTAATTAAGATTTACCTAACTTACATCTTACTTTCAAAATATTTTCTACTAAGCAATTAATAGATATTTTCTGGAAAATGCTCAATTTTCTTTATTACTTTTTCGTATATTTTTTCTGTTTTTTAGTTAGCGATGCAGTCGGCTTGTCTATTACTTTTTTTTCTTAATTTTAATCCGGTGTCCGTAAAATTTTATAACCCGAAATCTGTATGAAGTTTAAAATTCAAATTTTTAATTCATTATTAATTTTTAATTAAAAATAGAGTTTTTAAATATGTTTCAAATTTTTATAGAATACTGCCTTTCTCAGAATATTTCAAATCCTTTATAGGCTATTTTATAATTTTTGCATGACGTCACCTAAGGGCAATAATATAAGACGAAATTATTCTCAAAAGTTTTAATGAAATTCTACATTATTAATAAACTTCATAATTTAATTATAATACATGTTAAAACTTCTTTTTAATTAATCTTTAAATTTGCAGTCGTAGAACTTGTCAACTTTCATTTCAGTTTCATTTTCTCTTGCAAAATTTCGGTTTAGAAATTTTTATTTAACATTCCTAGATGCGCAATAGTCTGAGAATGCTATTAAAGGATACCCTTGTATCAAACATGTTTATCTGAAACAATTTGATAAACGATTCAAATTTTCCTCTACTAAAAGCAAAGATATTCTTACGTCTTTGAGATTGTATTTTAGGATAAAATATATTTAATAATTCATAAATAAATGAAAGGACCACTTTTTTTATATAATCAATATGCATGATCTTTTTTCAATACAAAAACACTTTTCAGTCGTTTTTCTTTTAATATATTGATTTTCGAGTTACTTTGATCAACAACTAGTAGTTTTACAAGTTAAATATTTAAAATAAATATACGCTTCATTTATAATCAATAATTTTGCAATCAAAACCTCAATGTATCTATGTCTTCAGAGCATTTCTGTAGTTTTCAATTATAACTTGATTTCATTTATTCGTTAAATCTTGCATTCACTTTGATAAACTTAATATTTGTTTCAATCATACTTGAGACCCATCATTTATTTTCTTCAATTAATTTGGTTACTTTTTCTATTTTATTTGTCATATGTTCATTAAATTAATCGAAAATGAAAATAATCAGTATGATCGCAATTTTTCGAATCCTCTTTTATGAAAGTATAAGAACCTATTTCGTTAAATCACTTGGTGTGTGATACCAATAAACTTTTTTGATATCATTTTATTCTTTTTAAAATTTCGATCTAATTTCATGTAAATTTAGAAATTTTAAAAATTGTTCATTTTTTTCATATTTTATTGACCTTGACTTTTCATTTGCAAAAATAAAAGAAAAATTTTTTCAAATTTATATATTTCATAGCACATTCTGATGAAATATATTCTTAACATTTCTTCTTTTTTAGATAATTTTATGCAAAAATCATAAAACACCTTATGGTAGATTGTGAATAATATATATAAATGAATTTATCGTTTCGACAATTTTTAAAAGTGTTTAAATTTATGATGTTGTATTTAAAATCTAAAATAAAATAAGTTTTAAATCTTGAAAAAAAAAAATACTTGATCAAGTATATATTGATAATTTCTATTTAAAAAAATTACGAAATTGAGAAAAAAGATTTTGCAGACCTTTTTTTTAATTTTCAGAGTTTGAATGCTTTCTTTTTTTTTTTATGGCTAAAGTGATGCGTTTCATCTATTTTAGATGTTATAATTACTTAAATTTTATTTCCCAAGAAAAATAAAAAAAGAATCAGTTTTTTTTTGAAGAATAAAAATTCAACAATAGGTAATCAAAAGATAAGAATTATGATAGACCAAAAGCGCGCATCTAAATTGTGCCCAAAAAGTGAAGGCGGTTTCATCCGTTTCTGGGATAAGGTCCGCCTGCAGAGAGGTGAACGTAGTTGAGCGCGCACGTCTCGTACTATTGGTTGTGTTACGAGAGTAAAAAAGTATTAAAATATACACGGTCTATCGACTCAAATTCTTTGTGTGTACTCGTTAAATTTTTTTCTTTTGGCACTGTGAATTTGCTACAGAGCGTTTTTTTTCCCATTTCTCGTCCGAAAACTTGATTCTCAAATTCAGTCTCATTCTCATATTTACACCAGCGGCAGCAGGAATTAAATATGTGAAAATAGTTTTGTAACTTGTTTAGTCAATGCGACTAATTGGAAAATCGAAGTTTTTTTTGTATAACACTTTGTTTTTTTATAAGATATACATCAATATATTCTTATTAATTTTAAAAAATTTCACTTCCTGTATAAACTTAATGGAAATATTATTCTTCAATCATCAATAAATCAATAAGACTTTGATTATTATCAGTGCAATCATTTTTCGTCTGGTTTTAAATTTGTAATTCTTTAACAAATTTAAAAGTTAATCTAAGAAAAATTCTATTCAAAAATTTCTTACTTATAGTAATTTTGACGTGCTCTTCTATGTTCTAATGAGTCTGCGCCTTAAAAATTAATTTAAAAAAAATCAAAAAAAAACTTTTTTTACAATTCACCACCGCAATCCAACACGTGTGTTCTTCTCTCAAGTGATCAAAAATAACCTATTAAACTTGAACTCATTTTTGGGCCAAATGCGCGCTTGCTCTGCATTTCAAAAATTTTAAAATCCATTGTTATAATAACTATCTTTGTTAATCTGATAAATTGTTGAATTTTTTTTTTGTTCATTGATAAATTCTTATATTTAATTTTTTTAAATAAGCAATTATTCAACCAAATATTTAGGTAGAATGTTAACTATAAGACGTTTTTAAAAAAGCGCTATTTAAATCTGTATACGTAATCCGGGTTAAAAATGAATATCGATCAATTGCTCAGTCTAGATAAGGCTGAAAAGAAAAGTCAATATTATTTTGGTCATTATAATAAATCAACTTATTTGAATTCTACAATATCTAGTCAAATGGCGTTAGATTTTCTCAACAATTCTAATAGTTCAAATTTTTTCAAAAACTCAAATCATTTAGGCTTGAATTCAAACTTTGTTGAAAACTTTCTTTTGAAAAATAGAGTTTTTGACCCATTATCTAAAAGTGATTTGTCTACTTCTTTTAGCAATCAATTCAATAATCAAGAAAAAAAAGAAAGTAGAAACTTAGATGAAAACAATTATGGTACCTATTTTAACCAACTTTTGAATCAAAATAAATTAACTAGCGAAGCGAGCGATTTTAAAAGCACACAATTAAATAATCAACAACAAAATCTTGTAGCTGCTTTTGCTGCTTGCTATACAAATGATAATAGTAAAAAGTTGGCTGAGGCTATGATTGATATAACAAAACACAGTTCAAATTGGAATAGTCAGAATCATTGCAAATCAAATGACTTATGTGATGAAGTTCAAAGGTCAGAATCACAGTCTAGTTTAAACTGTAGTGTTTCGTCAGCGGAAACGGACTGTGATGAGGAGCTAATTGAAGCGAACAAAAAATTGCCTAATTTTGATAACAAGAACACGCTTGTTCAAAATTATATGAGTAGTATAGGTGGCTTATTGAAAGAATCGAAAACTGACAGTGAAGATGATTGTGGACATAATGAATCAAAACCAACATTATATGCACGTATGGGACTTATTGGTTTGAATGGCTTGAATGAAACGATATTCAGCGAGTATCAAAATTGGGCTCAACGAACATATGGTGATTCGGCGAAAACCAAAACTGTAACTCGAAAGAAATACGATCGTATTGTTAAAATACTCAATGGCCAAGAGCCTAACAATGTAGAGAATAGTAAATTTCGTTTTTGGGTTAAATCTAAAGGATTTCGTCTAAGTACATTTGAGGATCAATTAAATGACGACACACAGGATATTCTTTACGTTCCTTGTATCAAATCTTCGGTAGGTTAAAAATTTATCTTTTTTTTTTTATTTTACCATGTTTTTTATCTAACTGAAGTTGTGCGATACGTATCAATTATAAAATATTTAGAATTTTCAAAATATCTAATCAATTTTATTAAGAATTAGAGGACTTTTTTTTATTTTATTTGCCCTCAAAATAATATTCTTTTTCGAAACCATTCACAATAATTTATACTAAGTAATTTTATATTATAAAATAATAAATATAATAAAGATAATTAAAATGATGTCTTTATTATTGTCCTGGAATTTTAACTCTTTATTATTTATTTATAAGAAGCATATAAATTAGCTATATATATAATTTAACTCTAAAGATAATTCGAAACATATTTCACAGAAATTTATTTTTATAAAGACTGACTTTTAAATATTTATTTGAGTGAAATTTATTATGTGAAAAATTTATAAGTAAAAAATTTGATTAGAAAATAAATGTGATTTTTTTGAATTTACCTCATTTTTCTGTTTTAGTATATGTTTAGATATTCTTTTTCTAATAGTCTTTAAAACAATAAATATTTTAACTATTAATAAAAAATGAGAAATTTGGCATTATGAATCATATATATTTTTTCTAACACAAAATTTAAAGACGATATATTTTATTAAGTTATTATCTAATTTATTATCACTGATGAAAATTACATAATATTTCGTCTATTTAATTTAAATCGATATACTTAAAATGTAGTTCGAATTTTTTTGAATATAGTAAAGGTTTATCACATTTGTTGTTTAATAATGTTTGAATTTTAAATCAAAATGTAATGTAATCAAAAATTTTTAATTACGCTTATAAAACAATTTTCAGTGAAATGCTTGGGTCTGTTTTATTTTCTGAGAAATTATGAAAAGATGCGAATATATATCTTTCTTGAAGATTATTTACTTAAATGTAACTATGCAATAATATTCTTTGATTAAAATTTCTCAAAAATTTTATCTAGCAACTACTTAGTCTCAAGATTAGGTAATTACAAATATTTTTTCAAACAAATTTTTTTTTGAATTTCATTTATTTAAACATCATGTATTATGTATCTCAAGTATACGGTGTTTTTTTAAAAATTTTAAATTATAAAATTATCGCTTTTTGTGTGAATTTACTTGCCCGGCAAATTTTGGAAAAATTTTTCAAAAATTAGAATTCAATTTTTTTTTGAAAAAAATCAAGATGATTTGATAATTTCTCAAAAGTTTTGGCTACTTGAAATACTGTATTTGCCGGATAACCGATTTTTCATTTGAAATTTAACTGAAGATATTTTTTTTATGACGCCTATTTTTAAGTGAAAAAATATATTCGTTTTTTTACTTTGTCGAATATCAATCAGTGTATTAAGTTGGCAATTCCTTTGAAATAAAGTAATTTTTACTTAAAATTTATACAAGAACAGCAGATAAAAGAAAAATATTTGCATAAAACTTTTAACCGAGAATTATATGTAAAATTTTAATAATATATTTTATTCGATATTTGTAGCTAAAAGTCTACCCTTCAATTTCTTTATTGTTGCTACGAACTTGATAAAGATATTTAAATTATATTTGATGTGTAAATTGATCTTTGGCGAATTTTGTTGATTAATGAAATGATTGCTTTATGAGTAATATATTGAATAGTTTATTATGAACATATTTATAAGAATGTGCCTTGAAAAATGTAATATTTGCATTTTTACCTTTTTTTTTCAAAAAATTAAATTTCTATTAATATGTCTTATAATATAAATTATTTTATGAGTTACATGCACTATGCATACAATAGTTTTATGTAAAATTGATCAATAGATATACGTCTTAATTTAAATACATCTATGTAAAGGTGAACAATGAGCGTGGTAATGAAAAGATTTTCGATGTGAAGCCGTATATCTTTGTACATGTGAACCGATAAGAGGCCACTTTTTATTTTTTGTGAAAAAAATAAATAAAATTCAAAGAATCGATTTATCACAATTAAAAAGTTAATTTAAAAAAATAATAACTTAGTCAAGACTGGACAAGTGATCTAATGAAAATGTCCATATTGTGAATAAAATCTCGTATTTCAGTAAAATCCATTGGATTCGAATTTTCGTGTCAAGAATATTTTTCGATAGTTTTTATCATAAATGATAAATATTAATCCCTACTAAGGGCGCAAACTACCCTAGAAATATGCCCACTAGCTGCGACAAATTTTTTCATTCGAATTGAATACATTAAAAATCCAACACTATAAATGACCTTTGACCTTTTTTGTCTGATTATTCTGTCGATTAACTAAAATAGAATATTGTCATTTTTATTAATTCAAAGTTACCACTAATATGTTTGTGTAACTTTATTTAAGTATATACACATGGTTAATGGAGGCAATTTACACAAAAATCAAATAGATAGAGTGTATTCAAAATAAAAGAACAAATAATTCTAATATTCCAATGCACGAGATAATGCAAAAGAAATTCGAACTGGTCATAGGGATCGACTGCCAATGGGGATTTTGTTTAAAAACGCCTTACCGTCAAAAAAAATTTCTTTTTTTTTTCAAAAAAAAAAAAAATAAAAAACAAATTCAAAGCGACCATTTTTAATACTCGTACGTAGAAAATTTGATGTTTCTTGATGTGATTCAAGTCTCATATTGCATCAATTGAAAAAAAAATTTTCTAGATAAGTTTTTTTGTTAGCAGTAGGTTACGCAACAACTCATTAAACAAAAAAAAAGTATGTTAAAAAATATAATATTGTACATTATATTTTTTCACTCATTTTACTTAATATAAATTCTTATTCACAAAATCTAAATTTTATAGCAAAAATATAAATTTAAAAAATGAATATATCAAAAAAATTTGATTATAAAATATTTCTTTCTTTAGTTAGACATCGCAAATTATTGAATGCGAAAATCAATCGGAAATGATGAAATAATTATTGTTTCGGACATTAATGAAAAATATATACATAAAGATGTTAAATTTTAAATAAAAAATTTCTCGACACAATAAACTACAGTCTCGTATTTTTATCAAATTTAAAAGATTAGAATATAAATTTTGATACTATTCATTATCAAACGTTTACAAACCACATACTTTTCAGATTCAAGAAAGAACAGAATATTTCAAACCATTTGTGTTTTGAAATTTAAAGGCTTTGCTATTTATATTAAAATTAAACCTTTTAATTAAATGCTCAAATTATACGATGCCTTATTTCATTAAAACATTTTTCTAAACCAAAATTCATTTCAGAATAAAATATTTTTCTGTATGAAGCATTGTAATATCAATAATTATCAATATACGATGATGAACTAATAAAGTTTCGGGCAAAATTTTTGTATGTTTAGATAAGTCGACTGATTTAAAGGGATGAAAAAAAATTTCTCATTTTTAGAAATTCATGAAACATTTGGCTTATTCTTTAGTATAATAACACTAGAATGCATCATGATGTAAATGTAAAATTGTTCTTTGTTTTTGTTTATTTCAAGCAGACACTGGACCTTGAAGCATCCCAGTAAAGATAAAATTTTGCTTTCATTAAATAATAATGATGAATCAGGATGCATTTGAAATTTAAACTTTGCATACATTTGATACATTCGTACTTTCTTGTATTGGCTAATAACTTGTAAACATTCCTTTAGTTAGTAGCCAAATATATATTATATTGTTTGATAACTAAGCAAAATCAATAGAGATTGTAAATCTAGATTGACCATCGAAAAAGAAGAAAAAAAAGAAGGATCACGCAATTGACCCACACGATCAAAAAAAATCCTACAACGAGGCATCTCCCTCCTCCTTCTATTTGTCAATTTTAGTAGACCGCTATAAGCTTATTATCTTCTCTATAACTTTCTTGGGTATTAAGCTGCCATTCACAGAGAAAGAGCAAAAAAAAAAAAAAAATTAGAAAACAAGGTATTGAAGATGCAACCGTTCAACTTTTGGAAAGAGTGGTACATATGTGCATTTTCCTCAACAGCTTCGAAATTGCTTCTCACTTTTTTCCGGCATTATTTTTCAACTTTTCCTCTCTAATATTAGAAGTAGTATTGTGAATAGTAGGCCGTCAATATTTAATGGTTAGTTTATGAATTCGTGCTAGAAATGGCTATTAAGTGTGCACAACGACGGTAAAAGTCTATCTTTTTCAGCGTCCATCAAATAAATGCGACAGTAAGCCATCAGTTGTGACCAGAAAAAATTTTTTCTCCCTGGCCCAAAACTAAACACCAATACCTAAAAAGAGCGAATATATACTATTTTTCTTTGTATATAAAGAGGTACTTTTAGGGAAATAAGAATAAAGCAAATGTTTAGGCTCTCGTACAATTTTTTGATTTCATATGCACCCAAGAGCCCCAAAACATTGAATGATGTAAAGCCCCATTGCGCACGTGTTCTCTCTTATGTACTCCCCTGTGTACTCACCAGCTGCAATCGTACTTTCTCGTCTAGGCTGATTAAATATTTCCTCTTCCGACCGGAGACGCGCTAGCTTACTAAATTTCTTTTTTTTTTTTTTTTTCTACTTTTTGGTTAGTTTTTAGATCATTCACTATTATTTCCCTCCTTCTTTTTTTTTGATCATCAATGTGACATAGCGTTATCCATTCACCGCCTAGTGAGAGAACATCACGAACAAAAGAAGGTCATCTCTCAGCACATACAAGGTGTACCTGCAATTAACTTCAAATCTTCGACTCGTCAAATTCGAGTTTTGCGTGCTTAGTTTTTTAGAAATGTATAGTTTTTTGAACAGGAAAAGAGAAAGCAGATTGCTAAAGCGATTTTTTTTTATTTCAAGATATGCTTTCAGATAATATTTAAGTATATATATATTTAGATGTAGCTTACATTTATAATCTATATTTTTTAAATTTTGTTGGTTTTTCTATTTGATGACGTTTTCTCTTTGATGGTCAGTTAAATAACTATTTTCATTTCTTTAATTTGCAACAAAAAAAAAAAAACACCCAATATCTTTATAATACAAATTTATTTTATTTTTTTTTTATCTAAATAAAATCAAATTTTAAAGATTATTGATGATACAAGTTCTCTAGCAGCATCTAAAATTTTACCAATCTTAGATCAAGTTATATCATGTATATATTGTACATTCATTTTCAAAAGCACATTTTATGGCTAAACCATTATTCAGGCAGCGATTACTTTAGTCAATCATTATTTGTAAACAAGAAAAGGTTATATCAAATCACTTAATGGTAATCGATAGCGTCTGCGGTGAAAGCCACAAATTAAGTGAAATACACTCATGATTTCAAAAGAGCAGCAAAAAAAAATTTCGATTTTTATTTCACTAGAAAATTTTCACTCTTGACTTACCAATCACTTGAAATCTACACATAGAAGTCTTTAATGTCCTGGGTGTCGTAGACCATTTGAGAATTTTTTACTCATAACTAACATTCAGTGTTCGTTCTTCTTTTTGTTTGAGAAATGACGTGTTCTGGTCATCAGAATGAGTAGTCTGATCAATGGTAAAAAAAAAAGTTCAAAAGATATTCAAATGAACAATCATTCGGACAATGGTCATTTAAAACAGACCACTTAATAGGATGATAGGCGCGATTCGACCTAGCTAAAACATCGAATATTATTATCGAACTAGTCTATTAATTATATTTCAAATGACTGCTATGTGATCGCCCTGAGCTTTTTCATTTACTAATTTAAGTGTACACAAAAATATTTTTCAAAGTATGTGTAGTTTTACTCAACAAAAATCTTACTGATAGTGAATTACAAAAATTTTTCTAAAGAGGCTGAAGCATTTATTTGCTTAAAAGAAGACATTTTCACTGTAATTATTTGCAACCAACTTCCGATTCTATTTTCCATTAGTTCCGTTTTTTTACTAAAAAAATAAAAAAATAATGAACATTGATGATATATATAGAATAGTAATAGTATTAACTCTATATATAAATAATTAATTTTTACCATCTTTGTTTTATTTTACCTTGCATAATGTATTAATTGCTTCAAATACAATGAATTATCTAGCCGAGATGAGAAAATTTTATTAATTACTTTGTTTGAAACCTAAAATTTTCTAATTTGACTCTTATGTTGTAAAAATACATTAAAATTATAGTTTAAAACATAAATGTCAAACAAAAATGAATGTTTTATCGCAAATTTTAAGCAAAGTTTATTTACCCTTTCAAATTATTTTACGAATAGATGAATTAATAAAACTACGCAACGCGAAATTGTGTCTTTAAAGATTTTGTTTTTGACTGCTCTAGATTTTAAATTATCTTTAAAATACAAAAAAAGCAAAAATATTCTAAGTGTTTACTTGTAATCGATACTTTTTCAGTCGGTCAACACATTCACCCTGGAGACTCAAACAAGAAAAATCTATTTTTTCTAGAAAAGCAAAAAGACCTCGTTTTCTAATCTAAGTGGACAACAGTGAAAGAATGTCCGAGGCACACATCACTATT
>BLXL01006734.1:0-10841 GCA_023170135.1 Acarapis woodi | reverse complement strand
TCAAATCAAAATTAAAGGTTTAATTCAACATTAAAATGTGTTAAGATATTAATTGAAGCATTTAGTCTATTCTTGAAAGGAAAAAGCATCTAGAATTTTATTGTTTTTTAGACAAAAAAATTTTTTCTTATTAATTTTCAATTATTTAGAAAAAATGAAAAACTAGTCATGAATGCAATTTAATAAAAAGAGATGTCAATTTGTTTTGAAAATTATAATATAGATCACTTTAAACAAATATTATAATAGCTTAAATCATAATAAAATAGTTTAATATCAATTTTCATCGTTTAAGTTTTTTATTGAAAATAGGCAAAAAAAAAAACTAAAAAAAAAAATAATGTACTTGATATATTGAATCAGCGATCTTTAAAGAAAATAGCAAAATTATTTCTCTAAATTTCTCTAAATTATAGTGTTGTTTTTCTGTTTTTATTTTAGTTGCCACAATGATTGACGACAGATCTAATAAAATGGCTGACATACGCATATCAGTTTTATGATTTTTTTTGTACATTTGATACGATGACTTTGTAGTTAATCTTTTTGTAATCTTTTTTTTTTTTGATTCCCTAATTAGCAGATCTAAAAGAAATTTATAATAAATATAATCGAAAAATAAGACTAATATTTTTATTGTCTATCTTCAATTATAAAGTAGATAATGACGTGATCAGATTAGTGAAAAATGTCAAAAAAAAACAGCTATCAAATCTAGATTAAATCGAAAACGATTGTGACGAAAATTTCGAGGATGCGAATTTTAAGCTAGACAAATAAAACTTGTAAGACAACTAATAGAATATGTAAAGCAGTAGGTAAGATAATCAATTGAATCAAATGAATACAAAACCTATTCGGAAAATTCAGTAAAGAGAATCAATTTAGAATATGATGATGCAAAAATTTAATTTGTGTATCTTAATTTTTGAAACTAGCCAATTTGAAAATAGAATTTTATTGTTTTTTAGACAAAAAATAAAAAAATACGATCTATGAATGAAAAAAGAAGTTTGTCGATTTTGAAATTGATGAAAAGAAAAGAAAAGAAAGCTGAGATTGGCTATTCAAAAGTGTGAACCGGAAAAAATGGGAATAAGAGCATATTAATATGAAATGCATAGAATTTGAACAAGAAATTGGATGGAAATTCCAAACGGTCAAAAGAAAAAAAAAGAGCGAATGTAAATCAAAAAGAAAGATTCATTGAAACAGCAACTCAAAGAATTAAAATTTAGACAATGGTAAGATATCAATTTTATCTCGAATTCCGAAATAAACTTAAATAGTTTTTTAATTTCTATATGCGTTTTTTTGCCCACACATGTATGAATTGATTTTTCTTATATTTATTATCTCAATCAATATTCAATCTGAATTTTTGATTATAAGAATAGTCAAGAATAATCATAAGATCGAATGATATCTGTTTATTCATATATGCCAATGACATACGATCAATATTTTGATCAGATAAGAAAATTCAATATCAAATAACTTTGACAAAACCTGATTAGAGTTATTAAGTAATGATAAATTAGAAAAAAAATTTTTTTCAATCCATTAATACATTTTAAAGACTCTTATTAAAATTTGATTCAAATTTATAGTTTAAGTTTAAGTCAAAAAAATTTTATGGATGTACCTATGGCTTATAAACTTTGATGGTTTTAAATAAATTTCCACATTCAGACATTTTGTAAATGATTATAGAACTGAATTTTCGTGAATTAAAAGCAAAAACTATAGATTTTATAAAAGTTAATGTCAGCAGACTTTTTTTTTCAATATCTAAGCTAAATTGCATACATCGATCTCATTATTACATTCGAGCTGAAGAAATTGATCAAATAAACAAGACTAGATTTTTAAAAAATTAAAAAACTTTCAAAAAAAATCAGAAAAAGTCATTTTTTTTCTATTTTTTAAGTGTGTTAAAATTTAGATTGCAAATCAATGACCTTTGATGAACATTGGCAAACGACGACAATCGTTCAATCAAACGAAAGAAAACACTTTAATAATACAATACTTAAAATTATATCAATTCAATGTTTTATATATGATTTATAGCAGTGGGAAGTAATATTTGCCCTAGCGACTAATCGGTCAACGTAAGTGCAATAATAAATTTCAGGCAATATTAATATATTTTGTAGCTCATACTAAAACTATTTTGTTTAATTTATGTATTTGAAATATGTTCACATTAAATATATTCTAAAAATGCTCAATTTGAGATCGATACTTTTCTTTAAGTATTATCAAATATAAATTTTTCACTGAAATTTTAGATAGCTAAAAATTTTATTGTCATCAATTAAATTGAATTTTGAAACGCTAATTTTTCAAAATATATAAAACAAAAAAATAATTAAATGGTGATCCTATACTTCAAATATTTCATTGTAAGTTAATTAGAATTAAAAAGTGATTTTATTTGGCTTCTTTACAATCTAATTTGATCTTTTATCATTTAATGACATTGATAATAACAAGAAATAAATGATAAGTGTTTGACCCATATGTGATCTTATAGCAATATAATCTCTTTAATTTTCAATCATAGTACTAATTGTGTTAATCCGTTTTTTGAACTAAATACAAATTTAAATAAAGGTTAAAATTCTGAATTAATCGATAGAGCATGAATACTAAAATGTCTTGAAAAAAAGATTCAGTTCAGAATTAAATTATATTCACGGTTTTGATCTCGAAAAAGCTAATTTCTAATTTATTTTCAATGATTAAGTCGATCATGTGAATGTAGTTATTAAGCTTCAATGGAATCGTACAACACAATTAATTATTAGATTGGTCTATCTGATTAGTAAAATGCACGTCATGCTTAATTAAAATCATGTTCTATATTTTTATTTTTCTTAATTTTTTTGCTACGATTTGTTCTGATTGAAAAATTTTGTAAAAGTGATTAAGCGCTTTTTTTTCAAGAATTTCTATTTTGAACTTTATAAAGATAAGAAAAATTTTGAAAATCATAGATTTCCAGGTATCATAAAACTTGAAATAATTAATTTATTATTATACCCTATTCTATCCAAAAATGTTGATCTATTTGGAAATCAATTGCCTGTGGATATTATACAATTTTTTATTTATTGTATTATTTTTGCTGAATTTTCGTAACTAAAAATATGTCAAATAACTTGTTTTAATACCAACTAGTCAATCATTTATCTTACCCAAGGAAATAAAGAAAATTGACTTTAATGTTGTTCAGTCAAAACAAAAAATAAAAAAATCGAGATTATTAAAGTTAGAAATTGATTTAATTTGAATGAATTCAAATAGCAATTAGAATCCAAGACTAAAAAAAAAAATTTTATTTCAACTGGAAGCGAATAATCAACAAAAATTTTGCATCTTTTGTTAAACAATCACAGATTGATGTTTTCAATATCAAAATAACTACTTATGTTATACAATAATAATTAAATATCAAAATAAAATTTTTTCTTTATCAAGGGAATAGTACAATTTTTTTTTACTTATTTGTTATAAGTTGTTCGTATATACTTTCGATTAAAACCAAAAATCTTAAAAATAACATGCAACATTAAATTAGGCCACAAAATTTTTTCACATTATTTTGAATAGAAGTATAAATATCGAGAAACTGATCCACCAAAAAACAGATTTTGTGCATATTTTAATTTCCAGATGCAATTTCAAATATAATAAAATATAATTATACTGATTTGCTATTGTAAATAATAACTGATTTTTAACACCACCGCTTCAAATTTGCGCCTTTCAATTGAACTAAATCAAAAAATTTTTGTGGCGAGTATGTGTAATTTTGAATACTAATACATTTTTTTTTAACCGATCAACAACTTTTTATGTGTTGTCGTTGAAGCGTTGAGGATATTTTCTGTGAAGGTCACAAATATTGAGCGTTTCATTTCGTATTGCTTGAGAATATGACTCAAGCGAAATTAAAAGATTGATATCATTTATACTTTATTAAAAATTTACACTTCCTTACGTCATTTAGAGACAATTTTAACTACTGTTTTTGAATTTCTGATATTAAATATAATTTTTTTATTACTATTTCAAAACCTCAAATTTTTTAGATACGAATCATCTCGTCTGTTTATAAATGATGAACAAACTTTTACTGGACGATGTACATATATTAATACATCGTTTTTTGTAAATATTTTACAAATCATTGATTTATTTATTTCGATTTAAGTTTTGCTTTTTTTTATTAAATTATTCATCAATAGAAAAGCTAAAAAATTTGTATATTTGAAATTAGCAAAACGAACGTATTACCTCTAGACATACATTCTGAAATGGTTTGGTTCGCCTTTATTTACTTATTTATTTATTTATTACTCAAAATAGATCATAAAAAAATGTGTTTAACTTCTCGAAATCGATTTTTTTTTCTCAAAAATAAGTTTTAATTTTTGATTCAAACAATTTTAGAAAGTATTTTTAAATTAAAAAATCTGACAAAAATTATCAGTAAACTTGAAATACTAAAAAAAAAATTTCCATAATAAATATTAAAGTTTGATCGATTGTTATTATTATTTGTCAAACTTTTTTAAAACTTTGCTGATGAAAAATTTAATGAAATAGCTTTAAAAATTGAGGTGTTCAAAATTTTATCTAAAGATGTTTTCTAGGTTAAAGTAACCTTTTAAATATTTTCAAATAGACATTAAAGACTCATTTATGCACCAATTTACTTTTATGGAAAATCGAAAATTTCATGAAATATTTTTAATTTCAAAAAATTTTCTGATAACAAGTTTCAAAAACACTTTCAATTTTTTTATTGTCAATAAAAAAAGGATTTTATTTAAAATCAGAGTAAAAAAGCCGTCTGTTACTTTTACAATCAGGGTAGATTTAGAGCAAATCATTCACCTTCCGAAGTAATCATAGAGAAAATCATTTTTTAAGTCTAGTGATTACTTATTCGATCAATTGTTTGCAATTGAGATAAATTCGTTTACTTACAATGAAATTAAATTAAGAATTGCACTTGTTTACTTTTTGAAAAGTTTACTAAACCAAATATAAAAATTTATATATTTAGCAGAAATAAAGAAATAAGAAATAAAATTATCGGACAATATCAGGTTGAAACTGTGCACACTTTTAATTTTTCTTGAATGAATTCGATTGATAAATAATCATAATAATTTTCTTTTACTTCTGTAACTGGAGTACAATAAGTATTCTAAATTTTCTAGATACTATGAAATATTTACAGTCTTTCCGAAATATATTGGTTAATATTTGAATCTTCTCGAATTATTTGACATTTATAAAATAATATTATACTGCAAATCTTTCATATTATAGATTCGAATGAGTAAAATCAAATATTAAAAAAAACAAATTTTAAGATTTTTGACCGTAGTCATGAAATTTCAAATTGAGCAAATAAAATCGTATGATAAATTATATTTAATAAATTTTGAAAATTATTTTGTAAATGATAATTATTTGCGTTTCGGTTTCAGATAGCTTTTATTTAAATATATAATTTTAATTTGAAAAGCTAAAATCATTTGCACTAAACCAGTTTATGAAATTTTTAAATAATCAAATTGAAGATTTAAAATTTATTTATACAAATGATCTTAGAATAATCCTAAAATTTTTTTCATTTATTTTATCCTTTAAATCATTATTATAAAATATTTATAATCATAATTTTGATTACTAAAATTTAAAAGAAATTTATCTATTATAAAATCTACAAAATGATGACAGATTGTTTGTTTATCCAAAATATATTCATTCATTAATCGATTTCTATGAAAACTATCTATATTTTTCATAAATGTTTATTTGAATTTTTTATTTGAGAATTTTTTTTAGCTTTATTTCGATTTATTGAAATCGAAATATATATTTTTAAATCATGTTTCGGAAAGAAAAACCTGCTTTTTAAATTAGGAAACGATTAAAAATTGTGTGAAATTTGTCAGCTTGAACAAATAAAAAATTTAAACAAAAATATAAGCCAATTAATTGAGACACTTATTAAAATTAAGATAAAATGTAAAGAATTTTCATTTATTCTTAAACTTTTTATTTTTTATCTATATAAAAATCTAATATTTAAAAATAAAATTCGAAGCATAGTTTAAAAAAAATTATTTGAAATTTTACTGTCTTAAATACATTGAGAAAGAGAAAAAATATCTAGTTCAAAAAGATTTAATAGCCAGTTTTTGTGAATTAAATTGAATAAATTTTATGATATTATCAAAAATTTTTGTAGCTAAATATTAAAATAGAGAATAGAACCATGGTTGAAATTAATTAAAAAAAAGGCCATAGCATAAGTTGTAATCACATATATCACGTTTTCTAATATCTGCAATAAGGGATAAATTCAATTTTTTGATTATTCACTGTTTAAAAGTAATATGTGACAATGATTAATCATTGTATTATAATATTGCCAGGTAAGTAATTTAAATAGTTCTTGAATCAATATAGACTAGCTGAAAATAAAGTATGTTTTATACATTTGTAAATAATATGCATTTTATAAAAAAAATTTTATAAAAAGAACCGTTCTATTATTGAAGTTTCGAAAGATTAGCTATTAAGTAAGTTTTTTCCTGAAGTCATCACCAATGAATTATTTCCTTAGATACTAAAGGAAGGATCTACCATTAACATTAAAAATTACATAGAGAGGAATCTTTGCGAGTTTATTGCCAAAATTAAACAAACAAAGAATAAATTTATCGATAGTTTGTAAACTTTGCTTAAAAGATTTTTCGTTTACCAATTTTAATTATCGATGTTAATATATTTTCAAAAATTTTAATATTTGAAATTTTTTTGATTGAATATAATAGATTCTAACTTTGTATTTAACAATATAATCATAAACAATATGAACCGAAAATTTTGCATTAAGACAACAAAATTTTTCAACAATATTAATTATACTAAATGTTAATATGATTTTTTCTGTAATTTTAAATTTTATTTTGCTACTGAATGCTTATTGAATGGATAATCTATCATTTCAAAAGTATAAGATTATTAAGATTTCGAAAATCAAACTTTGCAATAAATCGCCAGTCATAAAAGTGTTCAATGTAATATAATAGCAATAATGAGATAAATAAAATAGCAGCAGTTAGTCCCAACGGTAGTCTATTACTAATTCGAGATTAAAATTAATTTACATTATAGTTGAATACTTAATTTTAATGGATAAAGTAATTTAGAATAATTTAGTTTACTAAATCACTGTACTTAAAGCCTATAAATTTAGTCTTAAAAATTTGAAGGTAGTTTTTAGTATTATTTACTTCTTTGAGTAAGTTTACTAACTACATTAAATATAACATAGTTTTGAGACAGTTTATTTTGATCAAGAAAAAAAATATTCAAGATTTATACTTTATTTTGCAACATATACTGTAGATCAATATTAGCTGAGAATCTCTATTAGACGTTGTGTTCTAATTCTATCTTATTGTCAGCATTTTATTAAAACATTATTTAAATTTGAACTTGGAACTTTTTAATAGGACACTTCAATTAGTAAATAATTTCAAAATGACTATGGAAGTTTAGACATATTCAATTTAAATTTTTTAGATTTTACCTAAGTCTTCTACTAAAAGGATTTTTTTAAATAAATGTCTAATTCCGAATTAATATTTTTAGCATTTGAAATTTTAAGATCGTTAAACCGTTTTTTTTTTTCAGAAAGATCAATTATAGTCAAATCAATGTTCAAATTTAGAATTTTAAATCTGAGAATTCGGGTTTTATTCTAATTTAAGAGAATAATTATTACGAAATACATAGTATGACAAAAAAAAATAATTAAGAATGCTTTAAAAAAAAATCAGATCCCATATTGACTCTAGTTATACAAAAATTAAAAATTCACTTTTTATAAGTTAATAAAAAATTTGTCTATTTCCTTGTTAAGTTTCTTGAACAAATTTTTTTTTTATCCAGATATTCTAATAACTAATAATGAAGTGTTCTTCATGATTTTGTGTAGATAAAAATAAATTTCTGGCTTTCATGAATTGAAAATATGTAGAAAAAATTCGATCAATTTATTGATCTAAATAAATTTTTAAAATCTTCTTTATTCTCAGTTTTTTATTTTTGCAGTCTAATTTTTAAATCTCTAAAATTTAAAAATTTTATGATTTGATTATTCTAATTGTTGATTCGCATTAACTTTCTTGCTTTTTATCTGTTTTGAACAAAGGGAAATTCTTTTGTGCATATTATTTCTATGCACATTTACTTATATAAATTTAAGCCTAGAATCAATTCCGATTTATAAATACAATTAATTTCATTAAATTAAAAATAAATAACTTGAAAATTTGAATTCATTATTTTAATCAATTGATCCATATATCATTCGAATATAAATGAGAAAATCAGTCTTTTTCTTCATTTTTCTAATTAAAAATTTACATTGAATAAGATAATATACACATTGCTTGAATCTTATGGGATTTTTAAATAATAAATACTTCACAAAAGATTTTTGTTTTTTCGGTTAATCACAAATATATTTGATTTGAAAAAAAATTCACAGCGCTTTTTGTTTAAAAATTCAAACAAGCAGCTAAAAAAAGTCGGGGTCATTTTTTTAATCTTTCGTAGATATCCTAATTATATGTGAAATTCTTGTTTAAAAAAATATGCCGATTGATTTTTCAAATTTTCAAATGCAGAATAATTGAAAAATTTCGATTTGCATGTTTTCAAACTTATTTCGTAATCTAAAGATCAGTGTTTTAATCATAGTCAAAGTAAAAATTATAACTGAAAAAAAATCAGTTGTTTTGTAATATTCAATTAAAATATTACTTTTCGCACCCGTTTAGCGCAGATAATAGTTCTTTTTTAAATTTTTATAAAATTGATCTATAGACATAATATTCAAATGTATATAAATTGCATCAAAAAATAGAAAAAAAATTGATTTAATATTTTATACCAACAAAATTTCATAGAATTAGAATTATATCGATAAACCCTAAATTAATTTATGTGAAATGACTGAAATATTTTTTGTTGAATTTTAATTATACAAAGATATTAATTTTCACAAATTTTAAATTAGTTATGTACGATAGATTCTTCAGAAAGAAAAAAGATTAACTTTCAACTTGAAGCAATAAAATAATGATTTGGGAAATAATTACAAATTAGAAATTTTTTTACCTTTCGTTGTAACTATCAGTGAATTACCATTTTTAATGTCAGATATCATATTCTTCTGCATGCTGATCATAGTGCTTAGAAAGCGAATTTTGATTTTTCAAAAAATTATAAATTTTACCTTATTCATAAAATATATGCTAAAATAAACTCTCTGAAGCTAAATGTGTTTGATTTGGATTATTTTATCTGTTCTTTTGCTCCATTAATAAATTTCAAAGAAAAAATATTTTTTTAATTCTGCCAGAAATTTAGCTCAATTTGTAAAACGAAAAAAATTTCGAAAAAAAAAGAACAAATTTCTGATTAAACGATATTCGAACAAAAAATAGGAAATAAGAATCGTTAGAGATTTTAATGTATGTTTAGAATTGATATCTAAAAACTTCAATACTCACCAATGAACATTAGCTCAAAAAACTACAATAATGGAGCACATAAAATATATGAATTTTGATCTAGTAGATTTGAAATTCACGTGCTGAACACATGTTGATTTTTATAAAAATTAAATGATCGCTAAACACGCATGATCTTGCGAATTTACAAAGTTTTTTTTATAATCGAATTTAATTAAATATTACGCTTAAAATAACTAGTTTTGAATATCATGCGAATAATTATCCATTTCATAGGTTTATTTTAAACTAAGGCCAAATATATCAAAATTTTAATTTTCAAACTCAGATCTAGAAAACTTTTCAAAATTTTTTAGATTCTACGATTCATTCGTAACAGAATTATCATCTCTTTTTATTACATTTTACTAATAATTTAGTAATGGTTAAGATAAAATTCTAAAATTTTGTTAGTCTGAACTATTATTATTAGTAAATCTAAAACAATACGATAAAGATTATTAAAACAAAATCAAAATTATTATTTGTTGTCGGATCCAGGGCTTGTAGTAAATTTTACAAATATCTTAAAACATTAAATCAGGGTCCCGTAATATTTTGAATATTTTTTGCTAAATTCTGCTTGCCAGATTGTAAGTTCCTAATTGTCTTATAATAAATCGAGACCCTCAAGCCAAATATGTTCTGCAGTTGATGAATTTTGTGAACGCATTTGAACATCTATTATTGCAGATTCAAACATTAGCTAGTTACAAAATTTGATAATAAACGTTGTGAACTAATTTTCTTGTTTAATTTCTTTGGAAAAATTTGATATCATTTCAAAAGAATTTTTCAGAAACATTTTTAAAGACAAAATTTTGACTTAAATCATATTAGTAAAGAAAATTATCATTAAATATTTTTGTGGAGAATATGTCCGACAAAATTATACATCAGCTAAAAAAATATTAAATTCAGATCATTAATAGGTCTGATATTCAAACTTTAATCTAAACCTAATAAATTTAGAATAGCTTTAAAGCAAAAAAAGCATCATTTGCTTTTTCTAAAAAAAAAATTTTTCTCTTAATCGAGGTAATAATTGCATTGAGTTTATAAATGTGTTAGAAAAGAGTTCATAAATTGTTATTTTATAATCTTTGCGAGTGCTTTTATTTGAATCGCTTCAATAAATAAAATTTTTTATTAATTTTGAGTTAAAATATTATAATTTGAAGCATATTCAAAAGAGTCATCATTTTGAAAATTTCCTTTTGTTTT
>BLXL01006645.1:0-12353 GCA_023170135.1 Acarapis woodi | reverse complement strand
GTTTCATCTCACGGTACAATTCTAAAGCACGCTGAACACCTAATTTTTTGTCTTTATAAATCGCATCTCGAATTCCAAACAAGTAGTAATTTCTTGGTCGTTTAGTCGTAACCACTTCCATTCTCTCCATATTATCCGCATCATTTTCTAGAAACTCCGATTCCAGCCATTTTTTCTTACCATTATTTTGACTTTTACTTAAATAACCAAAATTTAATTCTTTATTTACTTTTTCATTTGAAAATGATCTACTCGAAACTTTCTGAGATACTTTGTTGAATTTTTCAAAATCTCGCTTATTTGTTTTTTTTGGATTAAAAAATTTATATTGATCATTTTCAAATCGATTCCGTTTTGATTTATCGAGTATATTATTTTTTCGATATTCTCCAAAGTAAGTTTCACAATCTGCGTATTTACAATTTGCATTATCTTCACTTCCTATCATTGATTTTTCCTGATATTCTGTTTGTCTCTTTTCTTTTATAATAGAAATTTCATTAGTTAATTTACGATTAGTTAGATTCATAATCAGTTTAATGATATTTAGTTCATTCGAATCAAATCTCAAAATGGATTGAAATCTGCAAATACCGATCAAATTCATTTCTTAATTACAAATTTTGATGAAATTTTTTTATTCAACACGGAAATTTCTGAAATTACACAACATGCAATACTATAACCTATTAACACATGTTTAAAAATTGTTAGGAATTTTTTGTAAACAAAGCGTGCATGTGTTTTTAGTTTTGCTGCGCTCCATACAGCGAATGTTTAAACTAATCGGCAAACATCGCTAGCGAAGCTAGATCAATCTGCCTAATTGAATATTTTGTTATTGATTTTTCAACTTAATTTCAATCGATGAATCTACTTAATCCATACCTAAACATCACTCATTATTCGTAATTACTTTGAAAAAAATTGTGTTCTTTCTTATTTCCAGTTAATTTATTTCAATTTTTTTTTCATTTAAAAGTTCTTTAAGTAACGTACTTTTATAATGTATACATATTTAATACATGTTTTTTATATTCAGTAAGAAAATTTTAAGAGATTATTTACAATTTGATTTGTTCGTTAAATTTTATATGGAGTTCGATTTCGCCAAATTTATTATTATCAAAATCATATTGAAATTTTTATTTTATTAAAAGTAAAGAAAATTTTGATTATGAAAAAATGCCTCAATCTACTAAAAACGAACATCTTTGGGGTTTACAGCGTTCACCAAAATATACATCCATTATAATTTTTTTACCTTATGGCATAATAAAAGGTAATTAAAAAATTAGTTCATTTAGTTTAATTAATTTAATTCAAATCACAATTTTCTAATTTTTTGATTCCCTATTTTTCGTCAATAACTACATGAAATTATTCGAAAATAGTTCTTTCTTGTTCTAAAGATACCACACTCGAAACAATTAAAAATAATACTTGGAGTAAGGCAAAAACCGACTGCCTTTTCCGAAAATTAAAAGACAAAAGTTTTTACATATTTAGCGGTGTAACAGAATACGGTAAACGTGATGAATTTTATGATGAAACAAAACGATTATGTGATCTGAGGTTATTTTGTGCCTGTCTTAAATTACTACAACCAAAAGGTAACAAGGACGAAAAAGTATTGAATTCAAACATTTCATTTGTACTTGGAAAACCATTAGATGATTTAGAAAAGAGTAACGATTCGGAGACAAATCAGTTTCGATTTGATAGCACCCATTTTGTACATAAAATTGTACGAATACGTGAAGAAGCTCCAATTGACGATCGGCTCAAATATTTTTATCCGCCCGAAATAGATGATTATTATTACTTGATTAAATTGCGAAGTAAGAAAGAGAGAAAGAAATTAAATTTAAGTGAGGAGAGTGATTTTCAAACGATAGATTTTAAACGAAATAATTCATCTAAAAAATTTAACTCAGATATAGATTCTTTACTCAAAGATAATAAAGTACACAATTTAGATGATATAATAGAAAAACTTACTATATGCGTTTGGTTCTATAATGAAAAATCAATTAAATTTCATCGAGAATTCGATATTGAAAGCGAGATTAATCCAAGCGAAATTATTGAGTTGTGTCGAAAATTTTTTGATATGGAAGAATCAAAAAATTATTTGCTGAAGGTATGTGGTATCGATCAATTATTACTTAACGAGCAGCCTCTGCTTAGATATAAATATATTGTTGAATGCATTTCAAATGAAAGAACACCTCAACTCTGTATAGTAAAATATGATGATGTCGCTAACAAGCTGCCTAAAACCAACTTCATTATGCCTACATTTCTCAAAAAACTTGTCTATCTCGAAAAAAATCATCCTAAACATTACAAACAAAATCCGTCACTTTGGACGCAAACAAATAAAACGTTTTCAATATCTATTCATTCGATAACTTATATTAATATTACAGATATCGATAATATCTATGTGAAGGCTGGTCTTTTTCATGGCAATGAACTTCTCTGTAAACCTGTCGAAACAAGTCGAGTAGAATCAAAAAAATTAAAATGGAATGAAAAACTAACTTTTGATATAAACATGGAAGACATACCACGAAATGCAAAGATCTGTTTGGCGGTCTGTTCGTCAAGAAAAAAAACACTAAATCATTTTGCAATCAAGTGGGCTAATTTACAAGTGTTTGATTATTATGGTCGTTTAATATCAGGCCGTCTAGAGCTTAATCTCTTTCCCATTCCAAAGGGGTATGATGACTTTCTTTTTCCTCTTGGTAATGTAAACGCTAAAACACTTGAAACTTCATCTACACTTAACATTGAATTTCATCAAAATAAAATTATATATCCAAAAATGTGCGATATTTATGATTATGCTGTTTGGGCGATGGAAATTGAAAAGAAAGGCAAATCATACGGCCATATGAATGAGACCAAAAATCGTCATCTTCCCAGCACAAAAATGAGTGAAGAAGAAGAAAAACGTTTTAATGAATTATTAAAAAAAGATCAATTATCAATAATTTCAGAAGAAGATAAAGATTTTCTATGGAAATGGAGACTAGAATGTTGCCGAAAGAATCCAGAATCATTACCTAAACTTATAGATTCAGTAAAATGGAACAATCGAGATGAGACATCACAGCTTTATTTTTTGCTTGAAAATTGGCAACCTGTCAAAGTAGAGACAGCTCTAGAATTGTTAGATTGTAAATATTCCGATAATTTTGTACGTAGTTATGCTGTCAAGTGGTTAGATCAGTCAATAACAGATGAACAATTGTATCAATATTTATTGCAACTTGTACAAGTACTCAAATATGAACCGTACTTCGATAACGAGCTTACACGTTTTCTTATTCGAAAATCATTAACGAATCGTAAGATTGGTTATTATTTCTTTTGGCACATCAAATCTGAAATGAACGATCCATCATATGACATAAGATTTAGTTTGATTTTAGAGGCATATTGCAGAGGTATCAGTGAAGATCTTCTCAATGAAACGATTCGACAAGTGGATGCTCTAGATAAATTGACAATGTTGACTGAGAGTCTGAAGATAAGTCGAATAGATAATCAAAAGAAAAAATCACGTTTTCTCATTGATCATTTGCAACAAGTTGATTACAAAGAAGCATTGAAAAACTTTAGAAATCCATTAAACTATAGTATTCAGCTAGGCGAACTTGACATAAAATCGTGTCAAATTATGGATTCGGCCAAGAAACCTCTGTGGTTAGTCTGGAATAATTTTGACCCGCTTTTCGAGTGCAATTCACTAAAAAGCACAATCATTTTTAAATCGGGCGACGATCTTCGCCAAGACATGTTGACACTTCAAGTAATTAAAATTATTAATTTTATTTGGAGATCAGAAGGTTTTAATCTTAAAATGGTACCTTATACTTGCCTGGCTACCGGTAAACAAGTTGGTATGATTGAAGTGATTTCAAATGCTAAAACTGTGATGGATATTCAAAAACAACGCGGTGTAATGGCTGCTTTACAGGTAGATTCAAAACAACTAAATAAATGGATCAAAGAGAAGAACAAAGATAATTATGATAAAGCTGTCAATAATTTTACGAGATCGTGCGCCGGCTATTGTGTAGCAACTTTTATTTTAGGTATTGGTGATCGCAATCCAGATAATATTATGGTCAGAGAAGATGGTCAAATATTTCATATAGATTTCGGACATTTTTTAGGCCACTTCAAGACAGTAAGTAGTAAAATATTTAGCTTTTCTAAATAAATTTATTTCTAATTCGGAAAAAAAAAAAAAAAGAAATTAGGTATACCAAGAGAGCGCGTTCCATTTGTGTTGACGTCTGATTTTTTACATGTTATATCAAAAGGCGCCGAATATCCACAAAAGAGTATAGAATTCGAACAGTAAGTTTTTCGATTATATAATTTCAAAAAATCATGAATAATGAGATTTTTTTTTATAAAAAAAGATTCAGTGAACTATGTTGCAAGGCTTATTTATCATTACGAAAGCATGCTAATTTACTTATCACGCTTCTTACAATGATGTTGTATACTGGCATACCTGAATTACAGAGTATTGATGACATAGAATATTTAAGAACGACATTACAAGTTGAAAAAAGCGATTTGGAGGCAATAAACTATTTTAATGCTAAATTTAAGGAAGCGAACGGCCGCAACTGGTCGACGAAAGTTGATTGGTTTTTTCATCATGTGGCACATTTTGATTTAATCTAATTATTGCTTGATTATCTCTGAACTTTTTTTTTATTTAATTTTGAAATGTATAATTCGATAAATGAATCAAGTCTATCTTTGTACAAATTATACAAAATCCATTTAGTTTATTTTCTTCGAGTCTAAAAGGATAATTCAATTTGCTCAATTTTCCATTTTTATAAATGCTAATAATATATACAAATAAATGAAATAGATTCAAATTTTTTACCTTTGTCATTCATTGTTATTTCCATAATTCTATTGTTGTCGTATGAAATATGATTTGTGATACATTTAAGATTATGTGATACATCCGATCTATTCGATAGATGATTACACAATTTATTCATCACTGATAAAAAGTAATTTTTGAAATACATGGGTGCCTTCCTTTCTTTCTATTAAGTGATTTATTGAATTTAAACTAACAAATTGATTGGCGAGCCTAAAATAACGACTCGATTTATTAAATAATTTTAAATAAAAATATAAGTCGAACTATAATTGAATAGAATGTTTCATCTTGCACAATATCGGCAATGTTTGTGTATGTGTTTTGGTGTAGATGTGCATTTATGTTGGTTAAAAAGATCAAAGATGAATTCTGAGCGATTTAACTAAAATACGAACCTCTACTTAAAAGTTTCTCAATTGCTCTATTCACATCACCAGAACACTCAATCAATGCATTGAGATTTTCTTCTCTATTGGTGAAACCCATTGCTGTTAATTGTTCAAGTTGATTACGATAGCGTTCTTCAGGTGGTTGAGTTGTTTGATTTGCTGAATTAGAGCCAGCAAGCCCACCAGCCAACAATTGATTTAACATTTGATTTAGTTGTGATATATTTGCCTGATTTGGGCTAGAAGTCGTCGTACTTGTGTTCACTGTTGTTGGAGAGCTTGCAGTTGATGTATTAGCGGTTGAAGTTGTATTAGTCATAATTGACGGATTTACATTTAATAGAAAATTAGCCGCTGCACCACCATTCATCATTGAATTACAAAACTCTGGCGCTATTCGTTGTAATGTTTCAATACTGCGCATAATTTGCATCATCGCTTCCACTGCTTCCGGATTGGAAAGTGCCTGTCGCACTTCTGGTGGTTGCATTAATTGGAATGCATTTGGTAGCATATTAGTCATCCGTTGTTGAAAAGCAGAATCTGAATTTAAGATTGGATTATTTGCCATCATACGTTGCATTAATTCTGGATTTGAAGTCATTTGTTGCATTAATTGTTGAGTTTGTGGTGAATTCAAAACGAAATTCATGAAATCACGGTTCTCTAGAAGTTGAGTAAGGAAGCCCATTGTACCATTTCGATTAGCAGTTGAAGTTGAATTTGCTCCCTGTTGATTTGAATTTGTATTTGGTGTTGTTGAATCCCGACTCCACGGATTTGGTAATGGATCGCGATTCTCAGTACCAGCCTGTACATTTGCCGATGATGAATTGTTCATATTGGTCTGTCTTGCAAAACTAGCGAACGGATTTTCGCCTGTAAATTGTTCAGAAGCTGCATTCAATATAGGTTCCTGCAATTCAGTATACATTCTACGTAACGCATTGTAGCCGCCAGGTAATGATTCTAAATTACTTAAAGCTCGATCTTGAGTACGCATTAACTCTTGAAATGCAGAAGGGTTACGCATCATTTCAAGTGAACTTCTAAGTATCTCATTATTATTAAGAAGATGATTGATTTCTGGATTTCGTTCAATCAAAGATTGCATTTGAGGATTCATATTCAACATCATTCGGATATTATCTGGATTTGACATAATATCTTGTATTAGAGGATTATTAAATAATTGTGAAGTGAACTCTGGGTTGTTAAGCACCTAATTGAAAGAAAGAAAATTTTTTTAGCCACTGATAATAATCTATTAAATGCATACACACATACATCTCTACTGAGACCTCCTAATTCGCCTAAATTCATAAAACCAAATGGATTTTGATTTGTATTAGCATTAGTTGTTGTTGAAGATGTGTTAGTCGACGATGAAGTGGTTGATGGTGTAGAATTTGAATTTTCATCGTTTATGTTGGATGTTTGATTTTCAGGTTTCTACATAAAGAAAAGAGAGTTAATTTATAAATTAGACTCTTAAAATTATTTTACCTTCTTAGGTCTAATAACAAGATGAATGGTCAATCCATCGGTAATCTTATGTTGTTCTAGTGTTTCGCTATCTTTGAGAATCTTACCAGCAAATATGAGACAGAGAAGATCTGATTGGGCATTGAATTTCTCAGAGACCAATGTTTTCAGCTATAAAAAAATTAGTACATTATTGTATAAGAAACACATGTAATTTTTTTTCACCAGTCAACTGTTAATCTAAAGTCAAAACAGGTTTTAAAGCAAATTAGGCCTTCTAATTAATTAGTAGTATGCACACAGTATGAAATGTGTCATCATAAGTTTCATCGCCATTTAAACAAGAAAATTTTTTAAGCAAATTTTTTTTGAAATAATTTGTTAGAAAAAATAATAAAAAATTAAAAACACATATTTTTTAAAACCGCGCTTAGAATGACTCATCAAAATTATTAATTTAAAATTAATAATTTTATAAGAATTTTCTAGAACATAAATATAGTCAATGCTTCAATAATATTTACCTCTTGAACTTTAGCCTTTTCATTTATCTCGATCGCTTCTTTGTGTTGTGGTGTTTTAACAAATATTTTTATTATCTTACTATCTTCACTCGAAGCCATTATTGATTAGTTCGTCGTTCTATCTATCGCGATCTACTTTTGTACACGTAAACAAATGAAACCAAGAGAAAAGATGATTATAAAGATTTTATGTTTTGAGGCAAAACGATTTAACTCGTTTATTCTATTTTTATTTTTTTTTTTGATATCGAGGCACACCTCTGGTCTAATTGATTATAAAAAAAAAGTTTTAATATCTATAGTTCCAAATGACGCCCAATTTTAAAAAAATAAAACAGACTATGTAAGATTTAAATGTATAAACACAAATAGATAATTTTAAAGCTGACTACCTTTTTATATCGAATTCAAAAATCTAGAAACAAAAGAAAAACTGGAACAAATATACATAAAAACAACAACCGAAATACACCGAAAATAATAAGGGATGCTCAGGATCAATTCTTAAAAGACTTCCTCCTGATTCGATAATTTTCACTCGATTGAAAACAAATTTCAAACTGCTATGAAATAGTCGAAGGAGAGCCGAGCAATACAAGCCGACTTTTATCATACTTCTACTAGGTGGCTATAGTGACTCAATTTTTCATGCATTCATTTTTTTTTCAAATAAAAGTTACTTCATGTCAATAAGTATTATCAAAAAAAAAAAAAAATATTATCGAGGATATTTTCTTGTTGAAAATGTTCAAGTAAAAATTAGAAATAAGTTTTCTATTTTCAAATTAGTCATATAGATATTGATTTATCCTGCTGATTTTTTTTTTTTTGTATATTTATAACAATGAAAAATAAATGCATAATTTATTGTTAGTATAACATTAATATTAAGATTCAATTTTATCTATTTTAAAAAGATTTCAACTTTTTTTTTTTGATCTATAAATTGTATATTAAAATCTAATAAATCTAAAAATTATTAGATTCATTCAGTATAGCTTTCCTCTCCTATGCAAAAGAAAATAATGTATTAAAAAAATTTTTATTGAGACGAATTCCTCAAAAAAACAAATGAAATGTTTAATATGCATAAAAAAAATTAAGATTACTGAGAAACAGAAAATAAAAAATATCAGTTTTGAGTTCATGATATCTATTCAAAATATCTTTATTTAAAAATCAAAATTGATCATCTTGTTTCAAGATTTTTCTCAGCATTTTGTTTAGTTGCTGGAATAAATCTAAATAAGAAAAAAATCGTTAGGAAAGTTGAAAAATAATCTTAAATTTTGAAAATTTTTTTCTCAAGTTCTATCAAGTCAAATTGATTTCATTCACATATGCACATTTTTTTCATATTTTGATAGAAAAAAAGGTATTTGATAACTATTTAATTTTATATATAATTTTTCTCAAAAACCTGTCAACTAGTTTTTGAAATTCGATTCTCAATTCTCTATTACAGATTATGATAACAATTAGTTTTCGTGTTAGGCTTTTGCTTATCTAATAAATTTTTTTCTAAATTGTTATAGATTTTAAATGATATACTTTTTTTTCGATTTCGAACACAATAATTATTTACATGACAAAAAATTTTACCCGTTTTGTATTATATGCGACATTGACTGTTTTCAAATTTTTATCGAAATTTGAATGTAGTAAATATTTCTTTGAATAACGAAATTATTTCGATAAAACACTTACACTTAATAAATTGATTTTTTTTGTTGCAAAATAGAAAAGTGATGCAAATCTAAATTCGGCAAAATCTAAATTAAATTTTAATTTAATTAGTATTAAAAAAAGAAAGGGAATCTCTTGTCACTTTAGTAATTGTCAACTGAAAAATTTATAATAATAAACTTCACATCAGTTTAATAATTTTTACACTTAATTGATAGCACTCGCATAAATAAAGAGGTGACAAGAATTTAATAATGATAACACAATTTATGTCGTAAAAATTTTAACGCTCATGCGTATTTCAATAAGATTATCAATTTCAATAATTAAATCAATTTGCTCAAAAATTAATTTTTTTTTTTTAATAATTCACAAAAAATAATTATACAATTATTTGTACAATCGAAATTTCAGGAAAAAATTTTTTTTTTGTCAACGAATTCTCATTAAAAAAAATTCGAAAAGCCAAATCATTTGTCAGTTAATTTAAAATTTGAAATTTATCAACAAAAGTTTCATTCATTGATAAGTTCAATATTTTGAAAATTTTTTTCCTTCAATGGTTAAAATATGCACTAATAAGTTATAAGAGATTTAAATCGTAAATCGAAAAGTAAAAATATAATTTAAAAGTTTTTTTTTGTTTTTCATTTATATTTCCGATTATTCAATTTAATAGGTAAATTTTTATTAAGAGGATACCAAATCGATATGGTATTTCAAAGAAGAAATTTAAGTAGAATTACATCACAAATTATGATTTTTTTTAACTCGCACCTTAAATTATTTGTAAAAAAAATTTTATTATTTGTTAAATAGTGAATCTTTTTATTATTTTTCTTATTTTTCAATAATCGAGCAATATAAATTTTTTCAATTTGCCATTTGTATTTTATTTCATTTACAAATTTGAGAAAATAGGCAATTTATTTATTATTTTGTTAATAATTCATTATCATAATAAAATCAGGACCGACCATAATATGTTTCAGTATTTAAATAGTTAGATTTTAATGAATCTAAATATTTATTCATTTATTTAGCAATCAACAAATGTTTAAAAAAATTTGTCTTTTAAATTTTTTAATGCTTATCTTATTTCAAATGTGAATTTTTATTTATTTTTTGACAAAAAAATTTGTATAATACTTGGTATTCATACTTCTACTGGAAATTAGCTTGGCAATTTAAACAACTTATATCAAAATTATATAAAATTTGACACAAATTGAATAAATGAAATTTAATTTTAAACGACTGTGTGTACCGAACTCAATATTTCTTTTTTTTGAATTAATTTGCGAATTATTCATCAACATTATTAGGTCAAATTACTTCGAAAAATCAACTCGATTAATTTCACATATTTTAAACAAATTTGCTTGAATTAAAATAAAAAATTAAAATTTTGCGCTAGACTAAAATTTATTTATTTATAGTCGCTAACAGAAAATAAATGTATTTTTCTTTTATTAATTAAAACTAATCATCTAAGTGATTGTCTTATTCATTTTTTTTATCATCAATTGACGAGATCACCTCGATAATTTTCCGATTCATATTTACTATGTATTGATATTTGAATCCTTAATTTCATATTTGAAAATTTTTTTTCTGATAATAAAAATACAAAATATAATTTAAACCATCAATTCGTTTGTCGATTAGTTTTTATAAATTTTCTGAACCTATTTTGACTAAATTAAAATGAACTCTTAAATCAAACTTATTTAATATTGATTTGTTTCGAAATTTTATTCTATTTTTTTTATTGATCTTCACAAATAAATATGTAGTCAAAATTATTGAAATTATATTTTGACTCGAAAATAATTTTTTTGGCACTCATTACCTCTCTAATTTTTTTTTGATTTATTATTTTTTCGAAATACATGATATGCATATTACAAAAATTATATAATTGATAATTAGAAGAAATCAATTTATAAATTGACTAAATAAGTTGCAAAGCCATTTTCACTCTTTTATAAATATGATCTGTACTAAACGTGCTTACAAGGGTATTTAATATTTTGTAATTAGTAACAAAAAAAATATTTAATAATGCAATATAGTTTTTTTTCTTCAATTTTTTAATTGCATTTAAATTTAAATTCTTCAGAATTTAGTTTGAATCAATTCAAATTTTTTTTTTTTTTTGACTTAACTTTTTACTTAACAAACCAAAACAAAAAAAAATAAAGATAATTAATCATCCAATTTTTCGATTTTTAGCTTCATATCAAAATATGTTTTCATGTTTATATATAAATATTATACGTTTATAGTGTTATAAATTTTTCTTCAGCTTATTATAGATGTATAATAAACATTGCATATACATTATTTTTCTTATATACAAAATGATCAGCTCAAATAAAATGCGTGTTTTATATTGATATAACAAGACTAAAAATAGTATCTATTCTCAATTAATCGAGAATAAGGCACAAAACATTCATTCATAATGCTATCATAAACTTGTCCGTTCTAGACAAAATATTTGTAGAATTTTTCAGTTTAATTAACTCGAAACGACACATCATCTTTGAAAATTCAAAAATGATTGTAAATTGATATTTATTTTCAAAAGTATAATTATCTCCTTATTTAATGAACCTAAACGTGTGTCACCTTTTTTGCCTTAATTATTTAAACTTAAACTCATTATTTGTGATGTAATGCTTAAAATTTTTTTTCTTTCAATTTACCAAGCTCTTTTTACCTTTATAAAAAAATCAGATCGTATTCGTTTAGATAATAAATTTTAAAACCGATTCGAATTAATGATGATAATATTTACAAAACGATATTCAGATATTTGCTAAATTTATTACGAACAATTATAATAATTATGCAATAATAAGTTAAATAAGACGATTTGAATATAAATATATATACGTTTTTTTTGTGAAAAAATCTATACAGATATATCAGAGCAAAAAATTACGTGAAATAATACTTTCAATCAAAAATTTCTACCATTATATTTTTGAATGAATAATAATCTTAGTTTAAGTAAATTTTTTTTTCATGACGTCTTCGAATACTATTTTCTAAAGTTTATATTAAAAAGCAAAACCGAAAATATTGAAAAATATAAAGATTAACTAATAACTTATGGAACAATAACGATTATCAAAAAGTTATTTAAAAATTGAAATCAGATGTTTTTAATTTAATATTCCCGAAAATTTACTCCATATATAGTTAGATGTATTCAAAAATGTTTTACAATTTTTAAATTCAAAAAATCATTTTTTTTTCAACTAATGATTATCATTTTACTAAATTCTAGCTATAAAATATCTAAATTCAATCTTTTGCTTCTTAATGTAA
>BLXL01006594.1:0-18345 GCA_023170135.1 Acarapis woodi | reverse complement strand
TGAATTTCATATTCGATCAATCGAAAAAATAATACAAAAAAAAATTAATGTATGATGTGGAAATTTGTTTATTCAAGTTAGATATATAATACAGGTAGTCATATGAGAAATAAATTAGAAAATTAATACTTCATAAAATCAATACAAAATGTTTCGATTGATTGTAAATTGAAAATTTATAAATTTAGTAATTATTCTAATTTAAATTTAGTAAAGTAAATATACAAATTATTACCCATTGATGAGGTCACTGATAAGAAGAAGAATTAAGAACAGATTTTTCAATTTAAAAAAAATATACTGTTATTAAGAAATTGATAACTTTCATCACTGATATTTGAACAAAATTTGTATAAAGATGATGAATGATAAAAGTATGATTTAATTTACATTATTACTAAATTAGCATTGAATAGGCGAAAAAAACTATACAATAAAAAAAATCAGTCCTTTAAGTTAAAAATTTTTTGAAAACGAATGTACAAAATTGGTATTATTATAAAATCGAATGTTTAATATAATGTCAATAAAAAAGGAAATATTGATTGTGAAATGTATCAAAATTTTTCGATTATAATATATAAAATATCTAGAGGGAATCATTCTAGTGAAATGCAGTTTTTAGAATTTCATCTTGTAGATAACCTAATAAATAATAAAAAAGATTCAGCTATCTAATCCAAGGTCCTAACAATAAAACTCAAAATTGAATATGAATTGTTTAAAGTTTTTGTTTGTATAAAGTATATATATAAATTAGAGATGAGTAAAAAGAAGATCAATGATACAAGGGGTAAAATGATAACGAAATTCACCTGATAAAATAAAAATCTAAATTGAAGTCTGAGTCTGTCGTTCAGTAGTAACATTCATTTTAATTGCATCTGTATAAGATGGTGGTTGATCGGTTTGAATATTTACACTTATTTCCCGATTAGATCTATTTACATGGTTTGATAAATTTTCGTTGCGTATTGCTTCTCGATGAAGGGCGATAACGTGTCTCCAGTTCATATAATCTTCATTTTGACGGGCTCTCAAAACACCTTTGATAAGTAACATTAATAGGATAAGAAATACAGTAAGGAATGAAAGTTTCCACATCATTGTAGACCAAGTCTAAATTAAATGAAATAATTAAGGATGAGATAATTATAAAATTAAAAAAATTTTTACCTGATTGATTATAAATGGGTCTGGTAGATCGTAGCGTTGCGTATGGTTTGCACATATAGTTCGAATAGGATCTTTGAAGAATGTAACCAAATTAATCTCTTGATGTAAGCAATGGCTATAGTATTTTTCTCGATCATCTTCATATAAGCATCTGCATTTATTTTGATAACACATGTAATTCTTTTCACAAGTCGAGTTATTTAAACAGAATTTACGAAAATGGACACATTCATCTTTATGAGTATTCAATTCATATTGAAATGGACATTGGCAATAAGCTTCTCGTTCGATGTCCAGTGAGTCTGGATTGAAGTTGTACTCTTTATTATTTATATCTAAACAAAGCGCATTCTTTGTTCGACACATTTTTGAACTTATGCATTGGCGCTGGAAATTGACGAGATTTTTGCATTTATGATTCAATAGCACCTGATCTTTCGAACATTCTTTGGCACGGCTGAATCTAAGTATAACGGTCAATATGATCAAGAAAAATAAAACTGAATTGTACATTATGTAGAATGTTCAGATAAATTTGTGCACTATTTGTTCAAGCAAGAGATGAAGATAAGAAAAAACTCTTCGAAAAAAAAATATTGAAGATCAAATTGATTCATGCACAATTAACTGAAATAAAAATCGCGGAAATTCAAATATAGAAAATTTACGTTAAAAAAAAATTTCAAAAACAAGCTGCACTTAATCGAAAGCAAAATTATAGAAAAATTGCTAATTATGGGTTGATGAATCTATTGAGAGTGTGAAATCTTAATTTGGCGACGATTAAATAATATAACTCCTTTCTTTTAAAAAATCATTTTTAATAGTCCAGACAATCGTTTAAATTAGTATCATGTGTGCTCTTACAGTAAGCTTGTGTGAATGTGCTGCATCGAGAGATCACGGCAAATGTTGTCAAAGAGAGAAAGATGCTTATCTAATGGTGGAGTAATTTAGTTTTTTTTCAAACATCAAGGGAGATTAAATATATTTTTCATCGTATCTAAATTGAAATTCCCAAATAGAGAGAAAAAGATAACTAGCGATTTCACTACTTAGTAATACTTTTCAATTAATCATGTAAAAAAAATATACAGTTTGCAAAGCCTAGAATGATTTTTTATCAATTGATGTGAGTATCCAATCATACATTTTAATTTGTTTTTTTTAGAAGAATTTATCTTACATAAGAAGGTAAACAAGATAAATTAATAAAAATATGTGATTCGATTTCTAAATCTCAAATATCTTCAAATTCTATTAAAAAGAATTTTGATTATACACATAAAAACAAAATTCACTAAATTTTTAATGATATTTTAAAAAACTTTATAAAAAAAATTTAAAAAAAACCGAAAATGATGAATTTGAAAACAAGATATAATTTATTGAATCCGACTAAAAAAAAAAACAAAAGAACTTTCATTCAAGTTTCACAAATTGATTTATACGATGCAGATTTTTTGTTAATTTTTTTAGTAAACAAAATAATTAAAACCCACAACACATAAATTCGGAACACTTTCGGTTAATAGATGTCGTTTTATTTATACGATTTTTTTGTATGAATAATAAATAATTTTTTAAGAAAAAAATTTTTTTTACTAGTTTTTTTCCTTTTTTTGTCGACATTTTTTTTTTTAAAATATAGTCATTTTATAAGATGATTGGTCTCACTTGTAATTATCAAAAAAAATTTTTAGGCTTTTATCTTTCAAACACCGCATAATTTTAAAATTAATTCATTTTTTCAAATGAAAAATTTTTGAAAACTAAAATTTATCAAGGGCCCATTTAGAAAAAATTTGAAAACTTTAGTTAATGTTTTTCGAATTTTTTTTTAAATTTAATTAGTGATGTATAGAAAATAATTATATCAGCTATTTATTATTAAAACCGTTGATTTTGTCAAAACATAGAAAATTTCTTTATCATTTAATAAATTTATCGATGAATCGAAATCATTCTGAAAATTTGTTGATAAAAAAGTTAAGACAAAAAAAAATCTTATTGGATCTAAATAATTTATAAAATTGAACCAAACAGGCTAAAAATATTTATAAAATAGAAATTCATTACAAATTATATTGATAAAATTTGCGAATCGAAATTTACAAAATAAATTTATTTAATTCATATTAGTATATAATTAATAATAAAATTTTTTTAAAATTTCAAGTAATTTTGAAATATTCAATATAATTCACTATCTTGAATGCTTAAAAAACTCTGAATCGAAAACTACAATATTTGATGGAAATTATTGTAATCTAAAAATTTTTTAATTTTTAATTCATTAATCTAGAATTTAAATTTATTTTCTTTTAATCAATTTTAAATGTAAATATACTCGTATTTGAAGGTATTTTTGCGTTAGAATTTGAATTCATAATACAATTTATAAACAAGCAAGATTCCTAAACTTTGAATTTAAAGATACCAAATTTATTCAAAAAAAAAGAATTGATCTTTGTTATATTCTTCAATTTTCTCACCTTTGTGCAATCTGCTTCAAAAAATTGCCTTTTCATTTTATTGCTTGTGATAATTTTAATGAATGAATTAAATAAAAAATATTGATGATTTATTTATAAACTGAATTGCATAATTCTTAAATATATATTTTTTTCGAAGTAAATTTTTTTATTTTCAATAAGAAAATTATTTTTTTTTCATCTAGTGAAAATTTCCAGTCTTATTTCCGATAAGGGTAATTACATTTAACTAACCAATTTATTTTCTAGATACGAATGTAAGAAAGTATAGATGCTTAACAAATATTTGTTTAATCAAATAGTCAATCGCTAATATAACTTTTTTTTACAATGTGTATGCATAATATTAATAGAATTTTTTCATAATTATTTCTATTATAAATTTAGTCAGGAATTTAAAACTCGAAAAAAAAGACAAATATTTGATGAGATTAATTAATAGATGTAAAATTTGTGTTTTTTATTAAAGTTGAGCTTGTAACTTGAAATGCATTTTCATCTTTTAATTCAGACAAAATTCCAAAGGATAGGGCAAGTAAAGCAGAACCTATTTTTTTAATGGTAATTTAATACTTAGAATGTACAATAATTAAAAAAAAAAAACAAATTCACCTATTAAATCACCAGATGCAGTAAGGAATGGTATTGTATTATTATCTGGATTTATTCCTTTTTTCCATAGAAAATGAGTTAAGGTATAGGCCAGATAGAGTAGACATGCAACTTGGAATGATGCGGCAATTACATAGACAATGAGAAAACTAGAGGTGATTATGAAGATGTCTCTTGTTATTTTAATTACAATCAAAAAGAGTAAATGACTTGGTATGCTTAAGCAGAGTAACATCCTAGCCATTCCCGAATGCACACCTGCAAATAAAATTGATTGTCAAAAACAAGTTATTGACTGATAAAAAAGAGCTCACTTTTAGCGCTAAAAAAAATATCGAGGGGTGAACGTAACCATTGAGAATCGGTATCAGGTAACAATTTTTTAAGAGAATTCTTGTGTAAATAAGTCGCCATTCTAGAGCATTGAATAGAAACTAAATTTCCCCCAACACCATTAATTACCTGATTTTTATAAAGACGTGAATTAAAAAAAAAAAATAAAAGTTTATACCAAGTTATCAGATATATAAATGTAAAGTTTTATTTGTAATAAAAAATTAATGACTTACAGGTTGAAAAGCGGCCAATTTCTTAAATTGACTCAGTGCATGTTCCATGATCATACCGCCAGATATTTGTAGCATCATAGCTCCACATATAGGTATGAAACCAGAGAAGACAATTTTTCTAGTAAATATTATTCTTTTTGCAATAAAAGCATATAGAGGGATCAACATCAAAAGGAAAGAAAGTATTGACATTTGTAAGATAGGCTTATCAATACAAGTGAATAATATTTTCGAAATATAAGCGAGCAGAGTCATGGTAAGAAAGTCGCCTGTTTAAAAAAAAATTTATTATTTCTTGAAAAATAATATCAAAAGCATTTTTTTTTCACCTACCTAGAGAAGCAGCGATTGGAGTCGCAACATTGTCTGGATTTATTTGAATTTTGCGGCATACGAAAATAACAGCAAACATAAAAGTTGACAAAAGTAGATTTGCGACATTAGCAGTCACCACAGATGCAGTCATAAGCAAGATAATTTCATTTCGAGTTAGAATATCATTTTCATCTGGAGATATATAACTTATAGCCAAAGCTATCAATGGTGCCAAGCAGCCAACTGTTGAACCTTTTTTTTTGAAAATGAATAATTTTAAATAATCGAAAAAATCACATATGAGTTCAAATTTATTTTTTCAAAAAAAAATTTACTTTGACACTGAACCAGAGCCATATTACCTATAACCATTTTACGGCGATCAATTCCATTATCCATATGACCAAGATTTGCGTGAGTTGATAAACGACTAGCTAATGTCATTTCAACATTTCCTTTAAGTCCAAGAAGTGCAGGTATTAAGATTATTAATTGGGGAACATTTTGGAAGACAGACCAATGTTGAACATTTGAAAGCATATAACCTGTTGCTACATTCCCTAAAAGATGAAAAAAATTAATGAATTTTCAAAAAAAAATTTTATCAAATTTTATTTTTTATCAAGTATAATTACCTAAACCGGCGAATATGAAAGGTATGATCATTTCACCGAGAATTTGAGTCAAACGTTCTTGTGGTTCTCTAGGCTCCACATGGCTTGTTGATTCTAAATAGTAATCCTTATTCTTGAGATTGCTTGGCTGATGCAAATAGTTCTCTTGTGAATTAAATCTACTTAATTGATTTATATTATGACAACTAGGTTGAGGTAATTGATAAAGATGCTTATCACTTAAACTAATGCACGATTTTTTATAATTACTTGAATGATTACAGTTACACGACGGGCAAAGATGTTTACCACTAACAAGCCATTGATTGTTGACCGCATCCATTGAAGAGCTCGCTGTCACATTCAAACCTTCTACAGCATGAAGAGTTGTCATTGAATAATCATCATATAATTCATCCGGATGGAGATGATTAGCCGCTTGAAATTGTTTGCTATTTGAATAATCAAGAAGACCGCCATTGCCCACGAACATCGAGTGGCGATAGTTCTTACAGTGACAAACGTGGTCCGCTGGGCTGTTGACAAATTGTTGCATTTTACAGCGTGATGTTCGGTGAGGAGCGGCATTTGATTGAATGGGTAATTGTGAACTATTCGAACCCGGATTCAACCGAATGTTACCGTAGTTTGGTGTTAATTGATTAGTTTGTTGATTAATTGTATAATTTGAAGGTGAATTAAATTCCATTATTTCACCTTCTTGAACTACGTTCAACTCAGATGTGCGAATAAGAATAGGATGATGTTGAGGTGATGTGCTGGGCGTATTGTTGGTCAAATTGGGCACATTAAGTGAAATGTTTGACTGAGTTAGCGTGTCCATTGAGTTGTTCGGTATTTGAAGTTTATTTAGATCACATAAATTGTTATTACTATCGTTGAATGAATGATTTGGTGAAAACAATTCATCTTTCTTTTCATCTTTCTTTTCATCTTGATTATCATCTTCATCACAAAACTTTACCGTCAACTCGTTTTCACCCACAAGATAACCGCTTGGTCTTCGGTGATTTAATTGATTAGGCAATTCAAGTTCAAGTTTTAAAGTGTTACATGTTAGACTCGCACTTCGAAACTGTTTGCTATTCAAAAAAAAGGGTAGAGATTAGTTATTATAAATTAATGAAGTAGAATAAAAATTATATTGTATACTTTGTAGGGGCATCAAGCAAATTTTGAGATGAACCATTCACATGGCTATTATCCAAATTATCCAAACAGTCTTCATCATAATGGGCTTCCCTCATTGAATTTACTTGAAGAATTTCAATTTTTTTTATTTAAAACAAATGTATTTAAACCTTAGATGCTTCAAAGATAAATATTTATAAACTAGATAGATTAATTTTCACAAATTCGTCAGTTGCAAATGAGAATTTTTTTTTTTTTTCTTGTTTTTAATTTTTTTTTTCAATTCTCTAATTGATGTGATTAAAAATTATCAACTGACAATCGAAATGTTTGGGGTTTGCCAGACGAAATATTTAGAAACAGGTTATCTATTAGGTTGTCAGTTGAATACTAAGAAATTTTTCAACAAAACAAGATAATTCTGAAAGAAAAGTAACTTTAAATGTAAGAGATTAGAATTTTTTAAATGATACAGATTGAATCGTATGTTCTAGAGGGGCAGAGTGAGGAGCGAAAATAAAAGTTGCTTGCGATTTCTTGAGAATCCACTTATCGATATAACAGCCTCTTCGATTGAAATCAGACTATATTGATGAAATTTTCGAAAAGTATCTATTAAGTTAAGAGTATATTTTAAGTCTCAATTAGAATTACATATCAAGGTTTAGATTTTATATTTTTCTTTGAGATATTATGAACTTGCCTTAATGGGCATGTAAGAAAGATAACCAAAGATAATCTATATTGAACATTGGTAAATTTTACCTTTTTATCTATCTAAACTCTGTTTATATCTTTAGTAATTTTTATCTTTTACGCAATTTTTGATTAGATATTCAACAAAGACTTCTTTATTTCTTCAATTTTTTAGTAATTGTTTCTATTATAATCAGTACTCATTCATTTTACATAAGAGGCAAATTATATCTCAATTATAATTTACTTGGCAAACAATATTTTTCAGATGAAAACATGAATTTTTCTTTATTTAAGCTTATATTCTGAAAAAGTCTTATCGAATTATAAATTTTTTACTCAACTTCCTTTTTACCTTTGCTCATATAATATTTGTTAATATTTGTAAGATTTTGTTAAAATGATCATAAATTTTTAGAATATTCGATCACAAAAAGGCTTATGCGTAAATAATTCTTTTTTTTTAAATAAAAAATTAATTATAATTAAATAATTACAATGATGATTCGTCATGATCTTAATTTTTATTTTTTTTAAAAATATGTTTTAAGCAAAAAAAGGGTAAAAAATTTTCGATAATTTAAAGTGGTCATTATTCATTTGAATTAGTGCGATTTTTATTTAAGGAAATTTCTTAATTTTATAAGTTTTAAATTTTTTTGATTTCAACCAACATTTTTTTATGCTGCTTGATATAGTAGCATTATATTTTTCATATAAATAAGTGAAAAGAATGCTTAAATTATTAGAAATCAATATTAAGTTAATCAAGTAGTTGTTGAGACAGTTGTTTACTATTGAGCCAAATGAAAAAAAAAAATAATTCAATACTAGACACACTAGAAAAAGTTTTTGTCGATAAGATGAACATTTTTCCAACACATTTTCTTATGTAAGAATAATTTGCCTTTTTTATAAAACACCTCAATCAATAAACTGGCCTTGATTTTCGTTTCTAAATTTGCTCACACAGAAAGTGAATCCGTAAATTTAGAAAAATTATTCGAATGAGTGGCTATAAGAATGCATTCTAGGATACAGAAAGAACGAGAATTATTTAAGTGATTTTTTTTTGAGGCGATTCATCTTCTTCAATCCTATATGTCATCGATCGTCTTCCAAACACTTAACCTCATGTTAAATTAGTGTGTGAATTTCCATTTAATATTCGTATAAGCTCTATATAGTCAATGAATTGCATCTATTGGACAGATTTCTGATGCTTGATCAGTTCGAACATTGATTAAAAATAATTTTTCCGAATATACATCTTAATATTTCCTGACTAAAGTTATTTGTCAATTCAATTAATTGATAAATTGATTTGGTTTTCTTCTATAAAACAGCCTGGGAAAAATGGTTAGCGAAATGCATAAATTCAAAATTTATTTCGCCGCCATTTGAGACTACTTTGCAATACAATTTTTCTGTCAAAACATTGTTTAGTACCATTAATTTAGCAAATACTTATTAGGCTATTATTATTGGGACTTATAGTCACTATTCTAATTGCTTGTCAGTAGATTCTCTCACTAATAAACTTTTCTTAGACTTTAGAAAACTTTTCCAGTTAAGAATCATATTGTAAATAAAGTTTATAAGTCAATTTAGAATTTGATCAAATAATGATTAGACTTAAAAAAATTGTTCGAGTTAATACACCGGTTCTATTATATTCATTATGGACACGCTAAAACGAACAGTTTAAAGAAATTGATTGATCAGATTTCTAATTTAAAGTTTGCATTCATAAAAATAAGTCGATTAATTATAATATAATCTTCATAGTTGAATTATTTTACTATGCCGTATAAATTATGATTTTATTTCTTTTAACTCATTGAATACATTTAATAATTAAATGATTAATTTTTTTCATCTCCATGAGTCTCAAGTTAAGTAATTAAAATTATAATTGGGAATTCAAAAATGAAATTTTTATGAATTAAAAAACAATTGACACAGTATAATAATGAATTAGTTTGGATTTTAATTATGACTTATAGATTTCTCGAAATACTTTAAAAAAAAATTTTCATTTTTATAAAAAAGTTGATTAAAATCTACAATATCTAAATATTGGCTAAAAAATTCAATTTTTCCATAAAATGCATTATAGTAATATAAAGCATGACATATTAATATATTTTAATATAAACTGATCAGATTTTATGAATTTTATAATAGTCATTTTATAATAATCATTAGTGAAAATATTAAATGTAGTTTAGCTAAATAATAAATGAATAAAAATTTACTTCTTTTCCCAACTTTTCAATTATTATTTACATATATAATTAATTATAAGTAATTTAATAGAAATAAATCAAATGATATCTAACTGAAAACAAAGATAAAGAATTCAAAAAAAAATTATGTTTCTTTTAATTTTATAGAACTAAACGCCTGAGTAAAATCGTGTAAGATTGACGAAAATCTGATTTATTTGAAAGGCAAACTCAATCTAATTTACTTAAAAACGAAATGTATAGAAAATCATTGAATTAATTTAATAATAAACGAGTTCATTTTTCTATTAAATATAATTATTTCATGATTCATTAAATTACTGATATTTAGTTCGGATATTTTGATAAAAATTTTACTATTATTCCATAATTTCTTGTCAATACCGAAAATTTTTGAGTCGAAATTTTTTACTCAAATCAATCAAAAATTGATAAAAACTTTATGAAAATATTTTATAATTTTACCTAAAACGTTTTTAATTAGCTTAAGTGTGCCTAAGCATCAACAAAAAAGAAGAAATCATCTTATAAAAAGTTTGATAGTATAATTATGGATTTGTATTCATTAATGATATTTAGTAGTGAGAAAATAAATTCTTCCTCGATTCAAGTTGATTTATGTGCTTTTATCAATTTAATGTATAAATTAGTAAATAATGAAATTCAAGAAATCATAAAATGAATAAAATTAATTTAAAATTTTGAATTTTAATAGCCATATGAAGCAACTATTTTAATTATAATAATAATAATAATAATAATAATAATAATTAGATTCGAAATGTTTCAAATTTCTTTCTAAAAAAATAAGTCAAAATTTTTATGTTTGCCGAAACAACAAATTTAAAAAAATTAAAAGTTGATAATTAAAAAAAAATTCAAATATGATATTTTTCTATTCAATAATTAAAAAAATAATAATTGTATCGGAGATTAAAAGAAAAAAAAAATTATAATAATAAATAATTTTTTTAATTCTTTTTTTCTAGTTTATATCATATTTTTTTTCCTTAAACTAATGGTAATAAACATTGGTAATTTTTTAGATCGAATTCGAAATGAATTATTAGTGGCTTATTCAAAGGAAAAAATATGCAGACTTTTTCTATATTATCAGAAGAATAATCAAACTTTAATAGTTTTCATCTAAAATAATATTTTTCAGAAAAAGAGAAAACTCAATTTATTCCGTAAGATAAAATAATTTATAAAATGTAAATTTTTATATCATTGAATTTTATTTATGAATTGTGAATTTATTTTCAACAAAATAATGTTTGAATATTTTTTTTTAGACAAAATTTGTTAGGCTGATAAAAAGTTTTTGATATTGAAGTTCACCTGATAATATAAAATTCGATTATTTTTTTCTTGCTTAGAAAAAATCAAATGTTAGATTATTGGTGATAATTTTTTTTATTCAATTATCTTTTCATAAACAATTGTTCATGCAAACAAACTGATTTATCTCTGAAATTTTTTCTATTTGAATCTTAATAGATTTTCAATGATGACTTTACATTCACCAATTGAAGTCGAATTTTCTCCTTAAATATTTCAAAAATGAATCATTAATAGCTAAACTGATCGTACAAAAAAGTTAATTGATCTTGCAATGAGGAAATATTTGCATAGAAAAATTAGAAAATAAAATTCACATTCTAGGTATAAGAGGCGATTAATTTAAAACTTTAGGTGCTCAAATTATTTACATCTATATATAAAATTATGTGACTCTATAAAATTGAAAATGCCTCAACAGAACCAGGTTAATAAATTCAATCTCGAATTTTAATGATTGTTTTTTTTTATAGTTTCACCTGAATATAAAAAGTTTTAGTCATATTTTTTCTCAATAATTTTTACTTTTTTTTGGTATTAAAAAAAAACCAAGAATATTCAATGACTTGAAAAATTTGATAATCAATTTTTTTTTGTTTACTTCTAGTGTCTATAAAAATATTAAAATTTAAATAAAATATTCAGGCGAAATTAGCAAACTGTCTTTTTTTGTCGTAAGATTTCTTTTGAAAGATTTCAATTTTTAACTATAATTCAAATGAAACTAAACTCAATCAACTTTTGCATTTAAAATTAACATAAAAATTAAATTTAAATATGAATTACGGAGTCAAAAAAATTTTTCTAGAACAAGTTTTCTTCTTAAAGGTCTGAGATAGTATAACATTAACTCTTTCTGGATTATTATTCATTTAAAATTTCATTGTCGCTCGCTTCTGAATTTAATATACTTAATACAATGGCTTGTATTGTATTCAATAAAAAATTTTAAATTATCTTTAAGAAACTTTCTTTTCTTAAACCTTTTTTTGAACGTTTTTTTTTACAAGCAGCTTTGACTTATGATTGAAAATAAAGTGTCAGTCACTATTTAACAGTTTTCTGCGAAACTTATTTTTTAAAGTTTATTCAAAACTATGATTTCGTAACAAAATAATTGACTTTAGTAATTTTTTTACTGGAAACTTTTTTGATGGAATGAAATTTATATTAAATGAAATTTAACATAACAAATAAAAATTGATGTATTATGAAATTTCACCTAACGACACCTACATTATATGAATTAAATTATATATTTTCTCTTCATTTATTTACTTATTTTATTTCTTAATTTTTCACTATTTACATGAATGGTACAAATTAGATGAAAATTTTCTTTGATGCTAACCGATAAAATAAATTTCGATGTTAACATTAATTAGAGTAAATGATTTTTACAAAAAATCAATAAAAAATAATGAAAATTCAATATTTTTTTTCTAATATATAATTTCTAATATAAATAGTTTAATAGTTTAGTTGATCTATACAAGGTAATTTTTTCGCTTCATTTCAATCTAGAAAAATTAATTTTTTTAGAAATACAGTATAATAAAATATTCAATAGAAATAATTCAATTTGAGAAAAATAGACACTATTTCAAGATTTTGTTTTAATTTTTTTTTTATCAACAATCGCTTTCAAATATTATGAAGCCATTAAAAAAATTCTAATTATATCAAATCAAAATAATAATTTAAGATAATGATTTTCGATAGCTCATTTACACTAAATTTATTCAGATATGCTTAATTTTATATAAGTTTTTTAGCTGTTGATCTATGTGCAATAAGATTAATTTTTTACAATCATAAATGATCTACTGAAAAGCTATGGTTTTAATCAATGTTGGGCGCTAGAACATAAGAACATCATTAATACTATTCGTCATACTTTGATTTCTTTTGTCAGATTAAAACTATATTTTAGCGACTAGTGGCAAAACAGATTTTAAATCATTTGAAATTTATGAATTTTGTAATAAGGAACTATCAATGAAATTTTATCAACAGGTTTTATCAATGTAAATCGTGTAATGTAAGGCGATTCTGATAATTTAGCTTAAACAGTTTGATATGTTTCTACGTTACTTATTACAATTCTTTTTTTTAGAAAAAACACCTCATTTAAAGAGAAGTGGCCTTTAGGAATGGTAGAAATTTATGTTATAAATTCTAATGGTGCTTAAATAGTCACCCAAATTTCACCTAAATTCTTTATAATTCTTACAAATAAAAAAAAACTCTCTTTGAAAAATATTTTGTACTAATTTTGAGACTAATTTTTACTTGTTGCTTAATGACCAGAGCTAAAGAACCGAGTCGCCAATGGAAAAAAATTAGACAAAAATCTGAAAATTTTAATTGACAAGCCATAGGTGAACTATAAAATCAAGTATTGCACAAAAATTTCAATGATCATATTTAGTGCAAGTAACATACTAAAGTTAATAAAACCATAAAGCGAATATAGCACCAATATTGCTTAAGTCATTAGTCATTAGTTCTCCCAATAGTAGTGGTAAAGTTGGAAATTTGAAAAAAAAATATATCAATATGAGTTATACAATGATATCATAGCCTACGTGTCTATGGATGATAAATAGGCTTATTCTGACAATCCCATTGAGTAAAACTGAATGTGCAATTACACATATATACATTGAATAGTCTAGTTTTTATGGCCATTTATTCGACAATTCAAAGCATTGACATTGACCCTATGAACGCCAAAAATCGGTCTGCTTTTTTTAAAGAAAGCTTGCCCTGTACGTATTCATTTGATTGGTGTGTGTTTGAGAAAAAAATGTTAATTGGACTTATCGATTTAAACATTACTAAGCAAATTCAAAATTTGACTTTACAGAAACTATTGATAATATTTAACGTATAATTTGAATAAAAAAAATTATGCCCAAAAATTCAACAGGTAATTTTAATGAATCATTTTCATAATTTTTTTTATTTCGACATTTTCAAATTTTTAAATTGTGACCTTTTTCATTGAAAATCACTCAATGGTGAATCTGATGCCTTTTATTGAATAGAATTTTTTTGAAAATATTTTTTTTTTTCAAAAACAATTTATACTTTCAAGAATTCACTCATATATACACCTACAAATGATTGAGGGAGGTGAAAAAGTAGGTATAAGTGGTATTAATGAAAACCACGATAATTAGGCAAATTATTTGTACCAATTTTAACTTTTACATATCAAAAAACCATCCATACATCGTTTTCGATTCATTATAACAATGTGATTACCAATAGCAGTTTCGGGAATAAATTTATTCAATAATTTTCTAAAGAAAATAGAACAAACTTCAGATTACCGATCTATTTAACTTAACTAATTGTGTTGAAAATTAATTACATATAATGATTGCTAATAGTAGGCACAACAGATTTAATACAATTTGCTAAAATATTGCACAAATAAATTCACTTTTTTTTTTAAATGAATTCAGATCCCATTTTCTAATTCGATTTAATTTAGAATTTGCAGACTTTTTAATTTTAACCTAGCAGTAAAAATTTTAAATAAATGCTTGTAATAATTTCACAAATTTCAAATTTAAAATCAGAATTATAAATATATTTATAGGCAATTTGATTTGAAAATTTCGAAAATACATCAAAATAATAATAGACGTTAATTTGTTGAATTTTTGCTACAGTAAGTAAAATTTATCATAATTTTTTAATTTGATGACCTTTTTCGAATCAATTTAATTAAATCATCTTTATCAACATCAGTATCTATTATTTGCTTTTAATTATTAATCGATTTTTATGCATATAAAATGACTATCATATATTTTTTATCAATCGCAAACATAGACACTAGAATGTTAGTTTTATACTTTTTCAACATATAGAATTTCAAGAAACCAATTTTTTGACTCGTTAAGTTCAACGGAGAATTTTCAAATTAATCCAATTCAAAAATTCAAATTTTTAAGTTTATATTTTATTTAGATAGTTCAACAAAACTAAAAATTTTAATAAGAATAAATATATTTGATAAATATATGCCCAAAACTGACAAATTATTATGTGAAAATAATGTTAAGACTATACTATAAATATATTGATCAAAGTAAATTTTAGAATTTTAAAAAAAAAGAATCAAAAAATAGTGCAGAGCATAAAGTTTAATACTAGTATCACAGACATTTTGAGTATTCCAAAAACTAAAATTTTTATTTTAGTACTCAAAATAAATTTTTCAAATTTTTTAAAATTATAACAGATCACTATGATTGATTAATTATTTAAAGATGGTGATCAAAAGTTAAAAATCATTTTAAAAGGTAAATAAACAAAGTTTAATATTAAGCAAATGTATTAGTCTATGTTTTTTTCTAAATAACTTTATTTATAGTATTTTTCATTGAGCAGAAATTTCTGCATTTGTTAAAAGCTTTAGATATTTCAATAGAATAAGTATAAAAAAAATTTATAAGAAGTCTACAGGAACCAAGGTAGAGTCTTGTATCAAATTACTAAGTTTGTGTGATTTTCTGCTGTGATTATTTGTTTTATATATGACTTGTGTTCTAGATTCTTTTTTAAAAATTATTATTAACATTATCTTGAATACAGTTGGCGTTTTGTTTTAAAGGGCTAGAAAATTTTTTAGATCTGTGTTGAATTAAAACAATCTGAAAATCAATGTTAAAACATTGTTAAAGAAAAGATCGTTTTTTGAAGATTAGATAAGTAAATTTCTTTGTAAAATTTTATCGGTGTAAAATTCATTATTCAAGTTTACATTTTGTATTCAAAAATCTAATAAATTATTAACTAATTGTATATCTCGATCAAATGATGCTTATCGGTCATGATATTTAAGCTCTAGTTAAAAATTTACTAGAATTCTACAAACACTAATTATTCTTATTTTGAGAATTTGTTTTACTAATCATTTGATAAAACAACTAACTTTGAAAAGATTAAGTGCCTTCTTGAGATCTAATTTTTGAACACAATTCGACAATTAATCACTGTTACTTAAAAATAATTCAAATGAAAAAAATGACACAAATAAAAGTTTCAAATTGTTCAAATAAATTTTAAAAAAATATTATTACTTAAATCGCTATAAAAACAAAAAATGAATTAAGACATGAAAATCATTGTGTCGGAGATATATTTTTTTTTTATCGTTATCGTCAATTTTGATTATGATTCAAAAAATATTCTTTTTATAAATATTCATCAGTAATTTTTTATGAAGCTTATTAATTTTTTTTTCCAATTTTAGTAGCTGCGTAGATTTTCGATCAAAATATATTAGAAAATCAAATTCTTTAATTTGAATTCATTAACAGTTTGAAAATCAGAAATCATATTGAAAGGATTTGTGTGAATTCGAAATAGAATAAGTTCTAAAAATTAAATTCTAATAACATATGTCTGATAAATAAGTCATACTAGTAAATAAGCAAAGATGCTCAAAATAAATTTTTTTCCCTTAGTTCTAGAGGAATGACTGATCGATCAAATGACTACTATAGAATTTATTTAACCAGATAAAAAGATTTGATCTTCAGTGAAGATTATCGATGTAGAGTGTTCATTAATCTCTCATTCAATTTCTCAAGTCTACTCCATTAGCTTATCTCATTTGTTTATTATTATGTTAAAATGCATTAATGTAAGTGTCAAGTATGTCAAAACTAAAAGCTGTTTTCATTTTAACCCGTTTGAAATTTCCTGATATATATAAAGTTTTTAAGAAAATTTTGAAAAATTTCTCTTTCAATAAATAGTTTCTAAATTTTTTTCCAAATAAAAATTACATTTAACCAGTGACTTAACTTTAAAAATTAATTAAACCTTTTTTTCCTTATAAAGGTCATCAATGCTATACATTTAGTTTTAAGTTTTAAATTTAAAATTATTTTGAAATTTTTGGCTGCTTAATATATAAAATTTGAAAAAGTGTTGGACACATTCTGAACTTTTTAAAAACTTTGGCAATATTTAAGGTTTTTTTTTAATTTTAATATTTTGTTCAAGTTAGATTAGCGATCAGTATTGCTTGAAAAATTTTCAAAATAAATTTAGTTAATTTACGGTTTATTAGAAAAATATATTTCTTACTTTTTTATATTTTACTAAGAAAAACATGAAAAATTTGAAGATTTTTTTAATTAACAAATTTGAAATTTTTAAATTAAAAATCATAAGGCGAAGTGAAATCAGCCTAGGATTAATAGAAAGTAATTTATATCAGTGCCAATTTGTATTAAGTATGTCTTAAACATATATATAAAATGTTCTAATTGTTAAATAAGCTACCAGAAGAGATTAAAAAACCGATAAAGGTATTAATTCACGGTGTTTACCTAATTTCGTGAATTTTTGAGGCTTTTTTCAAGATTATTATATTTTGGTATAAAATCTTAGTTTAGGGCCTATCGATTTAAAAAGGATTAAAAAGCAAGTGTACTAAGTAAAGTAAGTACTAAGACCTTAGGATTTACTTAAAAAAATTTGCTTTTCAGGATTTTGAAATTTTCTTCTCTCAACAGATTTTGTTAAACAGAAGATAATCTCAAATAATTATTTCATTATTATAAAATCAGTACAAATTTTCTAATGAATTTTGACCTCGATAGTTAATATTCGGGTGAAAATAAAATTATGATTTTTGATTTTCGCTTGAATTATGACGAATAGCTAAAACTGATGTAAATATTTTAAGGTATGTTGACACGTAATCTAAATTTAAATTTTCAGAAAAAAATTTATTCAAATAAATGCATTTTTTTTACCCAAATTCATTTTATTTTATTTCCTGATTTTTAAATAATATTTTTCAGTTACAAGGTCGAATTATAAACATAAGATCAAAGATGAATATGAAAGATTTTGAATTTCAATTAATTTGTTGCAACCATCAAATGTATAAAAATAATTACGATATATTTTCCTTAAAACAGACTATTATTATTATAATATCATATTTTAATCACCAAGTATTCAAACTTATAATATTTTCTCAATTTATTGATCATGATTTATATCGATTATAAAGTCTTTGATTGTACCTTTGGTGCATAAAAATACTATATTACATTAAGTGAAAAATCAAAAAAATTCATTTATATTG
>BLXL01006556.1:0-10084 GCA_023170135.1 Acarapis woodi | reverse complement strand
TTTGAAGAATTCAAATATCAAGCAGGTAATTTTTTTCCTTTTTATTTTTTGCCAAAACGATTAATTTTTTTTCATTTTGAAGACTTTCGTTCTATTAGTTCAAAATTTTTTTGTTTTATTATTTTAGAAACAAATTTTTGTTTTGTTTTTTAAAAAATCATTTAACTGTTTTAATAAAATTGAAATTTCGATACAGCAGCAAGTGTTTAACTATATAAAGGAAATGAATTCGAATAACAAGTTCGATCAAGTTGAGATCAATTTCATTTTTAGAAAAAGAAGTTCATTTTTATTAGATATTCTCGAAAGCACTCTTCATCCAAAACTAGCAAGATCAACAAGTTCAAAGTTTCAATGTTTGTAATAGTCAATATCGCTCGCTTTCCGAAACGCTTGAAGCACTAGTTGTGCTAAACAAAGTTGCATTGTGGAATGTACTCGAAAATACTAAGAATTATTCGAAAAGTAAATTTTCGAAGCACAGGATTTATATGAAAAGTATTCGAAAAATCAAACTTAGAGACACCTTGACATTCAGTACTTATAATCAGAAAAATAAAGTTCATAATTTTATGAAACAGAAATTTTTTTTTGACTTGTTTGAACTCATGAACAATCAGCAGGAATAGCTCGATAGAGAAATCAATTTTCAAATCATTAATTTCGAATTTCGAAAGTATATCCGCTTGGTACTGATTGGTGATGAAATATTAATCAAATTTATTTGAAAAAAATTTATTGTTTTGAATTTACAAACAAAAAGTGCTTGTTGAAATTTTTATCATAATTTTTTTTATTGTAATTTTTTACTTGTAAACTCATGTCTAATTATTCCGGAGACTAATCTATGTTTTTCAGTTTCAGAAATCAAAAAACATTTCTATGAAAAATTTTCATGGCTAATAGTGGAACAAATATGTACTTTGAAATGAATCAAAATAATTTTTCAAACGAAAAAAGATGCGATTCGCCAAATAAAACATTAGCTGCTGATGATCGAGATATATCTATAAATGATTTTAGTGAAGAAGAATTTCAAGATATACAGGATGATTTTATTTTTGAGTATGTAATCTCTTATATACAAATTAATGGATATGAGATCAATTCATTTATTCTTTTATTAGTACGCCAACATTTGAAGAGGCACTAATGGATTGTAGACGAGCGATGGCTGTTTTCTTTACAAATGATTTCAAAGAAGCGGTACGAATTTGTGAAAAATGGAGGTATGTTTCACCAATTCATGCGGTAACCGGATGTATGTTTGATGCATATTTTACACTATTTACACTCGAAAAAGATTTGATTGAAAATCTGAATATCAAGTTAAAAGAATGTGAAATATTGCTTAGCACTGTACGTAAACAGCAAGGTTTCTCAAAATATTTTTTTAGAGCAAATTATTCATTCGAGTATAGTGAAGGTAAAAAATATTCTTTAAAATAAATCTGAAATTTGTCCCGGAAAAATCAAATTTACTTTTTCTTTTCTATCATTTTAAAAGAACAACTTTACTTTGAATTTTTACAAGCTTTGGTACTTTTGATGGTTTTTTTTTTAACACTTTTCGGCAATGCAAATATTTTATCAATCATCAAAGCTGCATTTCGACTTAAACAAGCAAATAATATTCTGAAGTAAATAATAATAGAAGAAATCAAAAGAACATATTCGTAATCTGTTTAAAATATCTTTTTAGGAACTGTGAAGAAATAATTAGACAGAAAGGAAACAAATGGGAAAATAAAATGATTCAAAATGAATTTGAATGTGGATTTAGTTACATTAATGGTGGAATCAATATTCTTTTTTCACATTTACCCTCAAAAGTATTGTCCATTTTAACAATAATTGGCTTCAGTGGAAATCGTAAAATAGGTAAATTAAAATTGTGAAATATTAATTATTTCATATTTATAGAATTTATTTTTTCAAGGCATTGAAGGTTTGAAAAAAAGCTTCGAAGATAAGACATCACTTTTTTGGCTCTATTGTGGCATAACTATAATGGGCTATAATCTTTATGCAGAACAGATTCTTGGCTTGGGATTGTGAGTATATGAATGAAGTTTGCCATTTCAATTCAATACAAAAATTATTTTTTAGATCTGATAGCTCTTGGTCTTGGTATTGCTTAAGAGATATTTTTTCCAGATATCCTAATTCATTAGTAATGTTTCAATTCATGGCTAAAGCGTACTTGACAACGGGTGAACCAGAATTGGCAAGAGATTATTTCTTAAAAGTTATAAATAATAAAAAATTTACATGCAAAGCTTTGATAAATTTTTGTAACTGGGATCTAATTTGGAGCTATGCATGTAAGTTTAAAAAAAAACTCATTAACAAAACAACATTTCGAAATCAGTTGTTTTGATGCAATTTTTTAATTATAATTTATTAAGTAATCGGTGATTGGTTAAAAGCAACCGATGTCGCTTTGTGTCTGAAAAAAAATTGTAACTGGTCACCGGCAACAAATCAGTATCAAGCTGCTGTGTTTCTTTATACTTATTCACTTAAAACATGTGACAAAAAGCTTATGGAAAAATCATTCGAACTTATGAGGTAAATTTGAAATATTCAATTTGTCAAATAATACATACTAAAAAACCACTTAAAATTTTTTAGAGAAGTGAAGAATTTAAGAAATCGGTAGGTATTTTTCAAAAATTTGTTCACTTTGAACCAAAAAACAAAAAGAATTAATAAAAAATTTTTTCACAGATTCGGAGGGAGAACTATTCCTTGGGAGAAATTTGTTATCATAAAATCTGAAGAATTTTTAAAGAAAGGATACTTGACTGCTCCCGCTTATGAATTATTTTACATTTGGAATATTTTTTCAAATATTATTGGCAAAGATAAATGGTTGAATTTAATTGAAAATGATTTGAATGAACAGTTAGCCATTAAGGAAAAATTAGTGAATCAACAAGATGAACCACTCGATGAATATTGTCTGCTACTTAATTTGAAAGCATGTGTATTGCGAAACAAATACGATTATAAAATTTCAATTGATCTAATTCAGCAGATATTCGATTTACAAAATCGAATCACGGACTATAAATATTTATTGCCGAATGCTTGTACTGATTTGGGGATTAATTATTATTTATGCGATAATTTTACCGAAGCTAAAAAGTATTTACATATAGCTAAAACTGATTACACGGGTGAGTATATTAATATCTAAAAAAAAGTTGAAAATTGATCATTAAATAAATAATTTTTAATCAATAGGATATCTAGCTGAAACTTTGACTCTATTCAAAATCCACAATATGCTCATTAGTATCAAGTCAAAAGAAACAAATCTAATAAATAATATTGGAACAAATCAGACGGAAACATTTGAATTACCTGCTGATAAAGTAAAGATTGAAAGAGAAAAACAAATTGGCAATCATAATAAGACTTCTGAAAATAAGATATTATCTAAGTATATAGATCTAGAGGACGATAAATTTAATGTAGAAAAATTGGATCCGATTCAGAACAAAAATTTAGATGTTGAAAATTATGATAAGAACGACAACGAATTTGAATTCAATCAAAAAGGGTCGTGTCAGATCAAAGATCAATATAAACCAATACAGAAAACTTTTGCGGAAATCAATAATAATTGTCAAGATAATATCCAAACTACTCCTACCAACTATATTTATCAATTTAAAAATCATTCGTATAATAAGATTGACAACAAAAAAGCAATGAAGGAATTAGTTAATGAATTAGGAAATTTCAAGGAAAAACTAATAGCTGATCAAAAAACGAGTTCAATTTTGAAGCGTGTCAAATCACTATCAAAAGTGAATTTTGTTAAAAATCTTAATAATGAAATACTTAAAAATGAAATGCAATTTGATCTTACGAAAGTGCAAAAAATAAACAAAAAGAAAAACATTAGAAGAAGATTAATTGAAATTTTTTAGAAGCGTTACTTTTTCAGATCTGTTTTTCAATTAATTGAAATCCATCAGAAATTAGTATTTTTTGTCAAGTTTCTTAATTATTTTGAGAAAAAGCTGAGTTTATTTTATTTGAGTCCAAAAAAAAAAAGAAAATTTAAGATATTCAAATTTGTGAAAATGCCTATGAATTTTCATGTTGATTAATTATAAATTGAAGTATTTCTTTTCTCTTTTTTTTTAAATTTTTAAAAATAATAAAAAATGATCTTCGGATAAAATCATTATTTACCATTTATAATCGATAATTTGAGATTTTGATAATTGAGTTTTTTACTTTTTATTTTTAAATTTTAGGATGAAAATTTTTTATTTAATTAAAAATGCACTCTGTTGATTACTATTTTAATCGAAAATCAATAAATTTAAATAATTTCACTTTTAATTTTTTAAAATATTTCGAAAATTCATTTAATTGAAAATTTTATTCACAAATTTTTTAACAAAAGTTAATCAAACTATATAAATTCATCTGAAAATAAAACCATTGAATAATAGTAATTATCTACTATAAATTTAATTATTTGTCAAAATTATAAAAATCAGAAAATTAGAATTGTCCTTGGAAGAATATGTTTAAATAATGTTTGAATAAATAATAAATCTATAATAAAATTGAAGAAAAATTTTCTAATCAGTCAAATTCATCTAATAAAACTCTTCATTCTGATGAAACTTTGAAAAAATTATCTATGAAATTCAATTGATACTATTATTTAGATAATTACCTCTATACCAAAAAATTGATTTACTTACTCAAAATAATTAAAATTTTTAATTTGTGTGTCATCATTTAATATTAATTAATATTAATTTTTTAATATGTATATCTTACACATATTAAAAAAGCAATTCAATTCTAAAAATACTGATACTTGAATTCAGAAAATATAAAACAATATTGTGATTATTTGAAACTTTCAATAAAAGATTAAAAGTCATTCTTTCATATAAAATATGTTAACGAATAGTGTGAAAATGTAAGTTCGAGAACATTTGAAAAAATTTGAATAACTATTATCAAATTCAAATTGAAAAGTTAAAATATTCATTCTGTGACTGAAATTTCAAAGTTTATTTTTAGATTTAATTTATATAAATAATACGTAATATTCGCGACTGGATAATAAAATATAAAATTATGTTTTGAAGGCGAAAATAAATTTGATTATCGGCTTGCGTTTAAAAGACTTTATTTTCAAAAGACAAATTTTTTTACTTTTCTTGTTGAATTATTTATAAAAAAAAGTTGATTTTCGATTTTAAAATCATTAAGAAAAATATTTGAAAAAAATTTCTCACCAAGTTACTCTGACCACAACTTCTTGTTTAGTGTATAATTATTGAGAACGAAATATTAATCATAAATATCAAATAATTTCTTTTTCAAAAAATGTCGGTCGCTAAATTTTTTAAGTATATATTCTAATTATTAATTTCAGTATCAGCGAAATTTCCATGAAAAAAAAATCCTCTTTAAAGATAATTATGCTTCTAAATGCTAGGAGTTTTTTTTAATGCATAGTGAGTAGTAATGTATTTGGAATTGATTGATGAAAATTTTTTCAATTTATCATTTTTTAAATCGCTTCGAATAAAAAAAAAATTGGGTATTAATAATTCCCTTGAAAATTAATATATTTTTAGTATAGAAACAATAGTCACAATCAAACTCATTTTTTTAGTCTAAATTTTAGGTATTTATTTGAAAAAAGAGTCTGAAAAAATTAACTAAAATGATAAAAATCCAAACATTTTGTAATTGAATTTAACATTCCTAAGGATTTTCGAAAACTTTATACATATTGAAAATAAAAAAAAATTTATAAATTCATCTTTTTAAATACTTTAAAGCATCTTAGAATCTCTTTGATAATTTAGTAAGTGCATGTTGATACTCATAAGCCTAATATTTAAGAAATTGGTATTAATGACGATATATTATAAAAATTCACTAAAATATCGGTAATTATCATAATCATACGTATATATGTAGTGAAAGCTAAGATTTTTATTTCAGCTTCATCAAATTAATGGATACATTAGATATAGAATGGCATTAAAAAATTAAAATCGATCTTTTCTTATTAATCAAAGATTTAACTAAGCGAATGAATTACTTTTTTTTATCGCCTGACATGAGAATTTTTTTTTTTGAATTTCAATATATGAGCAACAATTTAAAAAATTTTAATTCAATTAAATTCAAATTTATTGTTTGCCATGATATGAATGAAAATGAATTTTTAATTTCTCTAATGAAACAATTTAGTGGTTACTTTTTTATAAAATAAAACTTAATTGCTTGATTCGCGATTTTCAATTGTGTTATCTTCATATTCAAATCAAAAAAAAAGTTTGTATTTTTTTTTAAATTTATTGATTTATTATAATTTTTATCAAACTGAATTTAATTATTTGTATGTTTTTAAAAAAAAAAATTATTCCCTATATTTTCAACAACACGAACTCCTAATTATTTAAATATTTGTTATAAAGTAAATCAATTTTCAAAAAATGAATTATTCATATTCGAACAAATATTCTTCTTTACATTTGATGAATTTTCTTCCCTAAAAATTTCTTCAAAGTCATAAATTAATTAGTGCCCATAAAATATTAAAAAATTTTTCGTATAAATTTCATATCATTAATTATCTTAGAAAATTAGGCACCTTTTTTTTAAAATATTTTTGCTTTTTCAATAGAAATGAAATTTTCACATTATCTTTTTTTTTTTCAAATAATTTATAAGAAAAATTAGTAAAAATTAAAGTATAAATATTGAGAGAATATGAAAAAAAATATATATTTTTAAATTTATGTTCGAAATTAAGATAAAAATGTGATTGTAATATTTTTCATTATTTTTAATGATTTATTTTTTTGAAAATTCTTTTGAAGTGATTATTGACCGATTTTTATTAGCGATTTTGATTATCAATTTTATTTCTATATAATGTATTATTTTAATTATTTTTTTAGCTAAAATCTATGCTAACTGCTAAAAAGATTTTAATTTATTAAAAATTAATGTGTTTATAAGCTTATTGATGTCATTTTAGAAATTTTGAAATCGACAAACGCGAACAATATTGTAAAGTAAATTAAAAACAGTAATTTTTTTTTTAACCAATTATTGTCTTAATTTTATCGGCACCCTAACGATCCATATTGATAAAATTTTTACTTTTTTATTAGAATAATTTTTTATTTGTTGGTAAAAAATTTTTGCTAGAATTAAATTTCTTAATAAAGGTATTATTTGATTTATAGGTTATGAAACAAATTAATACAGTTGAATTTTGTGAACTGAATAAATTTTTAATGAAGAAAACTATATATTATGTAAGTCAATTGAAAAATATTGCAATATATCAATTGCTGAATTGATATTTATTTTATTTATTAAGTTAAACAAATATCGAATATTATTTTATTTTTTTTCGATTCATTGACTTGCTAAAAAATACACAATATTGTAAATGAACAAAAGAAGAAATTATTTAAAAAATTTTCTAGTTGAAAATCTTTTTAATGTAATTTTTTTTAAAAACGAATATTTAAAATTTAATCCAATAATCTATACAAACGAATATCCGATGTGATTTTTTTTGCCGATTGAAAAAAAACGAAAAAACAAAAAATAATTTAATAATCAAAATATTTTTTTATTATGGTAATTTTTCATTTTTTTTTTGTTAGATACGCTTTTGGAAATTTGATTGAATCCTCTTTTCTATTTTTCTTCATACAATTTAGAATAAAATATATAAATAATTTTTTTGTTATTCGATAGGATTTATGAGTTTTCAAACGCATTTCATCGAAAATTTGAATTCATCAATTAGAATTAATTTGATTTGCTTTTAATAACTTTTAAGCTTGAACCTGTTATTGTCCTATTCGAATAATCCTCTGATTAAATCATATTTAAAATACGAATTTTTCAAAGTTGAATAAGAGATAATTGTTTTTGTATTGAATTTCCATTAAATCACAAAATTTATTTTTTTAATTTTAAAAATAAACTATCAGGAAAAAATCACAATTTCCAAGAATATAAACTCATTGATTTATTTTGGACGTGTAATTTAATTATTAATTTATCATTTCCTTTATTTTTTTAATTACCGTTGGATCTAGTTTTTCTCTGACAGATATAATTGAATAATTATTGGTAATTTTCTACCTATCATGAAAAAAAATATGACTAAATCAAAATAACTAGATTATATCATTCAAATAACTTTTGAAATATATTAATATCATAATAATGATTACTATCTTCATGCGAACTTCTTAATTTATAAGAAAGGAAATGAACTTAATCCTTAAACAGATACTTTGTAACTGATACTTATTGAAAACTAAGCGAATCAATTTGAATTAATAATTTCTTTTATTCGAATTAGATAATTTCACCTAAGAATAAATATGAAAAATTTTAGCTCTTATTTAATATATTGGAATTATTATTTAAGATTAATTTCATCTTATCTTACATTCATAAAGCTCAATGAAGACAAAACTTGTTTTTCATAGAATTTCTATTTTATATCTATCGAAAACAGTAAAATAATGTTAACAAAAGATTTTCCGCAATAAACTAAATTCAAGAACAAAAAAACTGAGACAACAAATTTTAATTTCAATTTTCAGACAAAATATTTGATTTTTAATCGTATTATCTTCAATAGCTATCCAAAGAAATATTTATGATACACTTACAGATTTTTGTTCTAACAAATAAATGTTTCTATGTAAATATTACTTAATTATAATTCTAAAATTTTTCTATGAAGATGAAACAGCATAAAATAAAAAAGAAATAATAGATAAATAAATTTGAAATTTTAATTAAAAAATGAAATTATTCTTTTTGCCTCAACAGGTTTAGAGAGTTTTTTTATCGTATATTTGTAAAAAGTATATATATAATTTATTTTTCCTTTGTGTTTGCAAAATTTTAAATATGTGCACAATAAATTTAGGTTCATATTAATATTTCTTCTGATTTAATCAATCTCAAATCAGACCAATACTTTATCAATCGGAATGTTTCTCTATTTAGTTTGCTATTCGAAATTCATTAATATATATCGCCTAACTTCGTTAAAACATTATTTTGATTTAATTTATAATTAAACATTTACAGGCATCGATTGAACGGTTTATAAGTAGTGCTTGTGATTGTTGACTTTCTCATTAATCAAAATCTAAATGTTTATCTAGTTATTGATTTTTTATTAAGAACTTTTATTTTTTTTTCAAAATTTGTGATTTGAACATCTCCCAAAATAATTTCTAAATTGACTCTTTTTTCCTTTTTATCAACTTTATTTTTTTCTGATTGAAATGATTTTTTTTTTTTAAATTATAAAAAAGTTCTCCCAATGATATGAAATTTGGTTTAAAAAAATTATTTAGTAAAACCATGAAATTTTTCATTTAAATTTTTAACTCATCTTACCATTACAATAAAAGTGATTTTTTATTTGTGAATCAAATAAATAATTTGATTGATGATCTGCATTTTTGAATTGGCCAATGAATTACTTAGCGATCAAAGTTGAGTATATATCAGTATTTAATGGCAAATTATAAAATTTGTAATTTTTTTTTCTTATAAAATCGAATGTCTAAAAAAAGCATCAAGTTTTAAATTTTTTGTTTCGCTTAATCATCAATATAACAATTGAATTTAATTATACGATTTTTCATTTATTTTGATATACTAAAAACGCACAATTGTATTAATTTGGCTTCCAAGTTTATGCAAGCATTTTTTTTTATATCTTCCATATTTATGTATTTCAATCTTATGATATTTGCTTGATAAGCAATCGTCATAATTAAAAACTTACATAATAATTATATGTTTAATTATTTTCAAATTAAATTAATCATGACCATCACTTTTTGATAAATTTTTTTATTTGAAGTTTAATGCATTAAAATTCTTTTCATCATCAAAACAACGCAAAATTAAGTTTTTATAAATTTGCATCCTCTTAAATTTAATTTATGAAAAAAATATTTTTTTATTCAAAAAAAAATTGTAAAAATATTTCATTGAATAAATCTGTTTAAAAATTTTTGTCAAA
>BLXL01006492.1:0-11654 GCA_023170135.1 Acarapis woodi | reverse complement strand
TAATCGACATCTCAAATAATTAATTGAAGAAAATGAGATAAAATAACAAAATCGCAAATCTACTGGCCAAGAACATCAATTATAAATTTATTTACAATTTACTCATTGAAAATAAAGCAATTAGTGGGATCAAATAAAAACAGATTTGCCAATGTTAAATTTTTATGTTGAGTTCGAATTATTCATCATTTAAAAAATAAATGCTTAAAAAATGTGATCTGGTTTTAGCATTGACATCTCTTAGTGTTCAATATAAATCATTTCTAAAAAAATATAGTTCAGTAAAGTTTAAAATATGTTTCAGTAATTACATAATAGCCTGAAGAAAGAACAAATCTAATAAGCAACTAATAAGATCAAAAATACGATTGCTTTCAATTTTAAATTGTTGGCAATTAAATTCACACTCGTAAAGAATAGAATTCAATGGGTTCAAATAATTAATTATGATGCGCATGATATTTTTTTCCATTTAGATAAATTAATTAATTCTTATGCTTGCTAATCGAAATATCCTGAAAAAACTTAATCAAATGAAAAAAATGAAAAAATAGTTTATATCCAAAATCAAAAAAAGTGGCTTTAAATTTCTGACAACTAGATTTTCTTGTTTTAAGAAGAAAATTTTTTTCATCTTAAAATCGTTAATTATAAAAAAAAGAGAAATAAATAAAATATAAAAAAATTAAAATAATTTAGACTCATGACCAAAAATATAGATATCTGGTCAAAAAAAATAGCTATGAATTATTGAGCTCCCCAATATTAATATATCCTTTGAAAAACATAGTGTATTTATTACCCTGCTAGGAAATAGAAAAAAAATTAGTTAAAATTTAGAAAAAATAAATCCAAATTTGAGGCAAAAAATAAGATTTTCAGTCACATCAATAAATAAACACATTTTTATGGAGTGGAATTAAAAAAAGTAAATTATCTGTAACAAACAACAAATCTTTTAAATTATAAATTATAAATTATAATTTAAATTTTAGAATCACTATTCAACATACACTATAAATAAACTTATGTTAATGAACCTGAATGCACACTATTCTTATTTGAACGTATAAATTTAAATATTCCCAAAATTAGATTTAAAAAGTTAATATAAAACTTGAAGAATAAATTAAAAATTTGTGAAAAAAAATTAAAAAAAAAACGAAGACGGACTTGAGATCGCGGTGAATCAGACCTAAGCTGTGTAGATATCTAATTAGAAAAAAAAATTAGGATTAATTTGTTAAAGAGAAAAAAATGATTTTAAGTTCAAGTTAATCAACGCACCGAACACCTTGGATAACGTCAATAGCTATTTGTAATCTGACAACCCATTCGAGTCCTTGTTTTATTGCAGTATAAAGATCACGATTCAACCGATCCATAATTAACAAAACAGATCCATAAGAATAATCAATAATTGATCCACGAATTTGTACAATACGTTCATGCTCTGGTATAGTTCTTGTGTAGTAGAATTCCATTGCTAAATCATTCCAATGCTTGTCATCTGGAGGAACGACACTTTTTACCGCTAATGAACCGAAATTTCCCCATTGGTTACATGAGTAAACTACCCCGTATTGTCCTCGACCTATTTCTCTACCTAAAATTCAACAAATCATCAAAAATAATAATTAATGATCTAAAAATTTTTTTCGCGCGAAAAATATCTTGATTACCTAATTTTGGCATACCATTAGTAATTAAATCTTTAAGACAAATTGATTCTAAAGCAAATCTGGCAATTTTAGGTGCAAAACATTTGCGAAGGTTCAGACGCTGTTGTTCAGTACGTTTACGTTTTTCTAAATGAAGCTGTTCAAGTTGATTTATTGCATACAAAAATTGTTCGTGAGACTGTTTTAACTTATCTTTAAATTGGCAGCAAATCGATTTAGATAAACGTGTTAAATTAAGATTTAAGAGAACTTCAATAGCAACTTTACGCTTCCAATCAATAATCGAATTGAATTGAAGTCTATTATTACCTATTGAATCTCGTAAATAATGTGAATCTGAAAATTGATATTGATTATCAATTTCAATATAAGAATGCAGACTCGTTTGACGCAACCTTCCGAATTGTTTATCATTTTCTATTATTATTTGACAATCTGATTGATTATTTACAGAATGAGCACGACAGTTATTAACTTTATCACAGTCGCAATTGGTTATTGATTCACATGAACCTTCAAAATCTACAGCAGTTGCACAAATTACAGGTGAACAACTGTTATATAAATTCGTTTTGTTGTTTGAATGACAATGATTTGCATCTATCAAATTTAGATTATTACAACAATCTGAATTATGATTATTTGATGACTTGATTTGATTGAAATAATTAAGTTTCCATAAAGTGACCGTGCAATTGAAAACTAATTGTCGAATTTTATCCCAATACAATTTTAAAAATCCAGAATTTGTTTTCAGGTTTATTTCAACTTGATAAGCAGCTGTGAGTATTTGTTTAAGTGCATCTGATGCTTCGTGATGCGTTCGATTAACAAATGAATAATCTGTCATTCCATCATTTTCTTCATTATCATTTTCAGCATCTTCAAACGAACTATTATTTGATGAACCGTTCGAAGTTAATGTATAGTCACAATCAAGCGAGATTTGACTCAAATAAGATGTCATTAAATCTTGTTGTCTATTTTTTTTGTTTGATTGTCTTTTCTTGGACAGATTTTTGCTTGGCAAATCAAATTCATCGGCTCTATTTATTATATTAACTAGATTTTCACGTTGAGAAATCGAACTTACTCCACTTTCTAAAGCTATTAAGCATCGCTCAAGAGTACCAATATAGTTTTTTTTGAGAATATTCACCGAACTGACGATATCGTTTGCGATTTGATTGTTGAGTAGTGAAAGAATATATTCTTGAATTTCATTTTGAGCTGCACAAAGATCTTTCAAAGTAATTTTTACGTGTTTATTATTTTGTACAAATTGAGCTGAATGTGAAACATTATGTTGACAGGTGGCTAGACACCCTTTTTTGACTAATGATTTATGATTTTCTATTTGACGTTGGTGATAAAGAAAATTAAGATGATTTTTCAGGTCTTCGTAGTCTTGTTTATCTTTAATCTGTAATTCATTGAGCTGTTTGATCACTTCATGATTGTAATCATTTTTATGTGGCCTCTGTGGTAGTGACGCTTCCTTACTAAATTTGTTGGTGAATCGTTTAAGAAATGACTCTTTTTTGCAAGCTAAATCAATTGATTTATTTGTAGCAATTAAATGATTTTCATCTGAATTTTGGTGATTCGAATTCAATTGACTGATATTAAGATGGCTATTTACAAATGGTTCACAAGAGCAACAATTGCCTGACGCACATCCGGAATCCACATAATCACATGATGTGTGATGATTATGCGATTGAGTATGATAGTGATGTAGTTGAGAGGTGGTACGTGGTTGATTATTTTGTGAATCATTTGAATCATGATGACAACATAATAAATGTCGATTAGCTAAATGCATGGAATTGTGTCTTCTTAATTTTTTGTTAATGTTTGAAGAAATATTTCGATTATTGGCTAACAGTTGTTGTTTATTAGAACATAACTGCAAATTTGAAGAAATTAAATGATCAACCTCCAAAGCTCGACAATCTGTCTCATCACTGGTGCACCAACATTGATCTTCACTACTTTGCATTAATGCACTATCACACTTATCTTGTAATTTTAAATCTATGCAATCATTAGGTGGACATTCATCAATTGAAGAATTATTTACACAATTGTCTAGACAATAAGTCGAAAGTAAATTAAAAATTGTATTATCTTTAAATACATAATTTGCTGCCTTTTCAACAAGTTTATCTTTCATTTGTTCAACAGTTGAACTTATTAATAATTTGATCTCGTTTTGTTTCTCTCTGGCTATTATCATTAATTGTTCGAACAATTCGCCTTCTTTTTCTTTGGCATACATAATCCGTTTTGGCGTAATCAAAATATCTCGACTCATATCAAACGCAGTCAATATAAACATTTTTAATATTTTAGTATGCAGGTTATACAACTGATTTGCTATTTCAGCATCTTCTAATTCTACCATTTTTGAAACAATTGATGATGCATGTTCTTTATTTGTCTCATTTTCGTCTAAATTTATTTTCTTCATCAACAAAAATTCCATACTCTCCATACTCTCTTTGAGCAGATTGTTTAGATCTTGTTCACCTGTTGAGAAAAAAAATTAAAAATAGATATTAATAAAGTGTAAAAGTTATTTAATGAAGAATATTTATGATTTTTATTAACATGAATAATAGATATTCATTCTTATTTTTGCTACTATTTCACATGACCTTCATTTTTTCATTCACTAAAATTAATTCATCAAGTCTTTTTTTTGCTAAATTCATTTAGATAAATAAATTTACTTTCTGAAAATCTATGTTTTTAATCATTCTTACTCGAGATATAAATTTATAGATTTAATTTTACTAACAAAAATTTCGTTTTTCTTATACTTTTTTTTTCTTTAATTTTACAAATTAAATAGAGACTAATTATTAAAGTGCACTCAAAATCTATTATTTAATTTTCATAATAAAAAGTAAAATTTTAGATACTTAAACACAAACTATACAAAATCATGAAAAAATCATTAAAAATTAATCAAAGATGTAAAAATTCTTGAAATTAAAATAACCTTTAGCAAAAAAATCGTTTTTGAAAATATCTTGTAGGGCATATTTAGTGTTGATGAGAAGTTTCTTCAGCTGCTTTTTATGGATAGACATGGTTTATGTGACGAATGATTTTCTGTCAATAAACTAAGTAAGTCGCGATTTAGTTCACTTTTCAATAGCCGAAAAGTAATTAAACTTGAAAGTGAATAATTCAATTTATTCTTGTAAATTTCAGAAATCACATTCTTTATGGTTTTAATGAAAATCTAAACTAAGAAAAATTTAGAAAAATAACACGTGAAAAAATAGAACGAAAGATTATGAGCAGAGAAATTAATTCAAAAATGATTTAGTTGGATCCAACAAGATAGTAAAAATCTTCTTAAAACCAGATCATTTCAAATCGAGTAGGCAAAATAGAAATTCAAAAAAAAAAAACTGTATTGGCGAACTAAATTGCAAATTAAATTTTTTAATTAATTATAGCTTTTGTCGAAAACACAAAACACTTCTACCAACACAAACGATATAAGACTTAACTTAATCTAATACCACTTATAAAATCTTTTTTCACTTGATTTTTTGTGAGATGCTCAATCAACAATTTGCGCATGAATTCAATTAATTTTTCATTCAATTGATTTAAAAGTAATAATTGTTGAAGAATTTTGAGGGTATGGTTTTTAGTGATACGCTCCACACCTAATATTTTTCTAATCATCGACACCAGAAACAAATGTAATCAGGCTCTGTCTAGATTTTTGTTTCAAATTTGTTATAACTTCTTATTTTATTATTCTATTATTGATTTTCTATGGTTTAATCATATATTTGATTGAAAATAAAATTATTTTTGAATCTCAGAAGCTTTTTTTTTTTTCAATTTATCTATTACGAATTTAACATTAAGAAAACAGAAAAATAAATCGAAACTTTTAACAAAAATATAAAAAATAATTAATTGAATTTTTTCTATTTTTTTCAATGATTACCGCCAATAAATCACTTGATATAGTAAATTTATTTTACAAAAAATTTCAATCAATTTTAATTTTTTTATTGAGTACACAAATCTTTATATCGAGAAAACTATCTAAAAATTGAAAGGTAATAAAAAATTTCAAATTATATATTAATTATTTTTTATTCAAAAATACTTTAATTTAAAAATGTAGCAAAATTTGCTACAAATCAAATAAAAATAAATAAATAAAATCCATAACTCAGTCAATCAAATAAATAAATCAATACAATAAGATTTTTGTGCTATTTGAAGACCCTAGAAGATAAAGATATTTGAAGTAAAAAAAGAGATATAGTAAAAATAGTCCAAATTTTTGGATATAGAATTGAGAACACAGTTAATTTAAATGAAATAATTATTAGTTTAGGATTAATCATTTATTGAAGATAATTAATACAATCAATTAGCTAAAATATTAAAGATAAGCCTGTTAAAATACTTAAGTTCAATTCAAAAGCTTGCTTTTAAAGTATTCAATTAGGATTGATTTTCTTTATCATCTTGAAACTGTTTATTATCATTAATCAAACATTTGGAATTACTAACTTGTCCAATAATTTATTTTATTCAATCAAGATTTTCGGGAAAAATTATATATATTTTTGGGGCTGCTAGATGTCTTAAATAGTGGTTATACCTAATGTTCGCCTACTTTTGATTTAATTAAGACCACTAATTTTCATCATACAACTCAATTATTCACTGTTTGAGTAAAAAACTCAGAGATAAAATAATTTATGATTTCAAATTTTGTAATTATTCTTGTGAAATTCAAATATATTAGGTCACTTAAATTTATGTGTTGAAATTAAATAAATAAAATAGTACAATTATCATAAGTACAATGCATTAAGAATAAATAAATTTATTTTTCATCCCACATTACTATAATATGTTATAGCTTTAAATTTTCATTAATATTTATTGATATTCTATCGAGAATGGATCAATTTCTAAACGTCTGCTTGATCGTCATAAAATCGTTGAGAGATATTTTTTAACTTTACTATATGCTGAGTAAGTCAAAATTTTTCGTCATAATTTTTATAATTTACAATGAATAAAATCGAGCTTACCTTACAAAATTGATTCAAACTATAAAAATTCACTGAAATTTTTATTTTTGTTTTTAATTTGACTTTTATTGATGACTAATAATAAGTATATAAAAGTAAAATATCTTCAGAAAAAAAAAATTTTAATCATAATATTAATTTTTCTAATTTATTTAATCTAGTTCCTTCTACCAAAAGTCATCAAAAGCAAATAATGTCATTTTTTTAGAATCTAGATTTTTCACAAATAAATTATTCAATTCTTCTAATTTTATATTGAAATTTTATATTTAGATCATTTTAAACAAATTAAAGATTTTAAATTATCTTGAATCTACTTTGTTTACTTTCAAGATATAAAGCATAAATATTTAAACTTATTAATCATAAACACTTCATCATAAATATCAAATAATCTAAAAATAAATTAAATTTGAGTTTAGTTATCTTATTAAGTAGTCATTGCTAATTAATCTTCAGAAATTTTTGTATTTATATTTTAATATTGATTCGTTGTCAATATAGAAAACATTTAGAAATCAGTTTTATCAAATGTAACATACTTCAATGGAATTCAATTAACTGGCACTTTAATTTATTTCATATTGATTCAATTAAAGCAGTATTAATGAAAAATCTTCAAAATATTTCTGATAAAACGATTAAGAATAAATTTCGGCATTTGTACCAATTGTTTTGAATAAAAATTTAAATTAAAATTTTTTCTTATTTTATTTTTTACCATTTACAAATATTCAACAATTTGTTGTTTGAAATTTCTCACTAGAAAAAAAAATTGAATAAATTTTGAGATATTTCACTTATAATATTTGTATGAATGGCATTTTGATAATACGATGCATCGAATTTAAATTTATTAAAATGTATTAAAAATTTATAGAAACGTCGAAATCTTATTGATTGAATTTCAGAATAATTAAATTTTTTTTTATGAAACGTTATAAGAGCCAAAATAAAATGACAATTGCACATTTATTTTAAAGACATTTTTTCACACTTTGCTTTGATTTTTCTTTTATATTCTGATAAATAGGTAAGTTCTTTGAAAATTTCTTTGTCCTTTATGCAATCGTAAGTCTAGAATCACTTGTATTGTCATTATCAGTTTATTTTCATTATTATTTCTTTAAGTTCTTTCACAGTTTGCTCAAAAAAGCTAAAGAATTGAATGATTAGAAATTTTTTGGTGCATTTACCATATCCCGGAGGAATCGTATATCTTTGCAACTCTGTTTGAAACCATTTGCAAGCTTTTGAAATTACTTAACTTTGCTCGATTTCAGCTAAAAATTATTCTGCAAGTTTTTTGATAAAAAAAGAAGCTAGATTCTAAATTTTTAACCTAGGAATGATAAGTGGACTTGAAGTTTCTTATAAATTTAGATTATATATCATATAATAGAAAATAATCAGGCATGAAAATTTTTTGGATATGCACATCTGAATTTTCTAATAAATAAGTATTACAAAAAGTAATTTTGAAATGCTAAAAATATAGCGCATGGATTTAGGCCTTTATATATGAAAAATATTAGATGTTTTGAATGTCAACACAAGACTAAAACTTTCGAGACTCATTACAAATTTCTCAAGATCACAATCACATTTTTAATGACTATATCTTAATAATTTTGAATCGAAAAGAAAATTTCTTGACCATTTTATAATATATAGTCAATGTCATGAATGAATTTTCTTCAATTTAGAAAGCAATTCAGTTACACACATCTACAAATGATTATTTTTATAATCTTCTTTCTGGTAGCGTAATTTTAGATTATATTTTGATGTAAAACTTTATTTTGAGACATATCATACAAAGTTTAGGTACAACAAAAAACCCTTTATTATTAAGAAATTCTGAAAATTAATAATTTATTAATTGATCCAAGTTTATTTGATTATTCGATCTTTAATTTTTTTTTTGTACATTCTAAATTGATGATATATTTTTAAATCATCTTTCTATCAGATTTACAAATTAAAAAATTAAGATATAAATTTTAAAAGTATATTCATATTTTAAACACAAATAGTTATTGTATTTTTTTTTGTTTAATATGTAAGGTAATCTATTTATTGTGTCTATTCTTTGTATTTTCAAAATTTGTTTGCAGAATTTGAAGAATTATTTATAAAGAATACATACCATATTAATATACGTAAATCGATAAAAATCAATGGTAAAAAAAAATGAATTCTTTGTTTTAATGAAATGTATACTCATTTAGATAAATTTAAATAATCACTAGCAAGTTTGAATAAAAATGGAAAATGGTTGAAATAATTTAGGTGCAAATGTACTTCATTTTATTACACGATTTTACTATCATAATTTTATTTATTAGGATAAAATGGTTTGTTTTTTGAGGATAAAACTACACAGTTTATTTGTATACATCGCTATATAATTGATTTAAAAGTCTATAAAATTGTTAATTGAAATTGATTAATAGCCATCTATGATCTTTCACAATCTGATTTTTTTCTATTTTGTTTATTTTGTGACTTATTTTAAATAATTTTTTTGTAATATTTGTATATTTAATTAATATCTTAGATTAGAGTCAATTGAGCTTCAAAATCTTCATCAATTGTAACATATTATTGAACAATACAAAAAATTCATATCACTATAATTTAAAAATTGACTGAATTACTTTTTTCTGCAATTTGAACTAAAGATTTTTTGAATTTTCTTGACTCAAATTCGACAAGAAAAATCTTTAAATTAATAATTTCATGATTTCAAGTTTAATACTTATTTTTGTTAAACCTTACCATTTGAAATGGAATCGGATATATTTTATAAAAAATTCTGATAAATCCACACTCATTTGAAAAACAAAACACTTATTTTTTTAAGTGAATTTCGTTTTTTTTTGGATGTTTTTTAAATTTTATCAAGTAAATTTATTATACAATTATATAGAGTTTAAATGATTTCAATGATAAAGATAGTTGATAATTAAGTTTCTGCACTCAAATACATAAAATCATTGATAGCTTAGGCTTTAAGACAATACTTAAATCTAATTAATTTTAATATTAATTTATAATATCTGAATAAAATAAATTTTTCAAGATGTCAAGCGTATTTTATGATTCCATTTGTTTGGTATTAAATCTCATATAAATTTGTAAAAAAAAAAAATTTTTGAAATTATCTCTAATTTAAAACCAAATTATCTTAAATTTTTTACTGACTAGAAGCAAATAATAATTTTCAACTTGAAACAGAAATTAGTATTTGATCAAAAAAATTTATTTATTAAAATATTCAGTTAATATTTTAAAATTTAATCTATTTGCAAGTTATATTTATTTTTGAGTTTGAATTCATTCAAAAAAATCCAAATTTTACTAGTAATAACTTAAATTTGCCTTTCGTTAAATTTTTTTTTTTGAAGACGTCAATCAAGTGACATTTAGCTAATATCTTAATATTCAATTATCTGGACAAAAAAATATTGGTAAGTATGTCTATTTATAAAGAAATTAAATTAGATTTTAGATTTTAGCAAATAATATTTATCTTACCTTTTCATTACCTAAATTAGTCATAAATCGATTAATATTTTGTGATTCAATGAAACTTTGTTTGCACAATTAAATCAATAGTGATTGTTTTGAATTAGTAAACATTTCAGGTGCTCTACAGTCAATCGATTAGAGTTCTGAGATGATTCGAATAAAAGTTGTTTCAATTATGACGTAGAATCATGTTTTCACAGTACAAAGGAAATGTATGTAATTTAGTTTAGCTAATAATTATAGCGAATACTCAATAGATATATGATAAGAATACTATAATTTGCAAAAATAAGTTTAATTTAGGATGATTTCATTCTTTTATAAGATACATTATTACATATTTTTCACGTGTTGCATCAATATTTCGAATTTGCAATCTAATATCGCTTGTACATAATAGAAAAAAATACAGGTATGCCTACATTTCAAATATTTCAAAATTTTCATTTTTTTTATAAAAATAATAATAAAATAATAAATTTCAAATCAAAAAAACACAATCAAGTGTATAGTTTTACAGAACTGATAATTTCTTTATTTATTTTAGCCTTTCGTACTACAAATTTTGCACTTGAAGATTTATAGCGATCTAAAAATCTCGAATTCTATTTTTTTACAATGATTTCTTTAATTCGCCTAAGGTAAAAAAAAGCATTAAAATTAATAAATTTTATGCAGTGAATTAATTAGATTTTTGCAAATTTATTTAGATTTTGAAATATTATTAATAGAATAACAAAGAAATAAAAATTAAAAACTTATAAAAGTTTAGAATAATCATTAAACACGAAACAGTTAAGTTAGTTTCGGACATTCTTTTCTTGATATGTTTTACAAAAATTTAATTAAAACTATTTCCGAATCTAAATTATTTCTTTTAAATTTTATTTCGACATGTTTGATGAAATTGCGCCAGAGTTCAATTAGCTCAAATTTTTTTTTCTGTTCGACTAAATGATAAATTGATAAATATTGTACATAATTAAAAATTCATCGTTTTCTAAAAAAAAAATTGAACTGAAAATTGTTATTTCACTAGTTTATTTGAAATTTGTAATATTCTTTTATCGGTAATTTTTCGTAAACGATTAAGCAAGAAAATAATTAATATATTGAAATTTTTAAATCTTTAATCTTATTTATTTGTACAGGCCATCATACGAATCATGGTAACAATAAATTTCTTTGGGATTTTCTCATTGATTAAAAAAGACAAAATAAAAGCAAGTAAAAAAGCAATTATATTTCATCATCGAAAAATTCCCTATTGCTTTATTTAAATTAACAATTTCAAATCACCTTTTAAATCCCCCCACTTAATAAAAAGGTAAGATAAATATTATTTGCTAAA
>BLXL01006430.1:0-15728 GCA_023170135.1 Acarapis woodi | reverse complement strand
AGAATAAATATAAATTTGATTCGAGCAACTTACCTCGAATTCACCTTCAATATCATGTTCGACGCCTTTTAATCTGCCAGACCATTTACCTTTGATTACCCATTCATAAAAAAAAATCAATTTTGCTTTCCTGTTATTAGCGACAGCCTCGCCTTCAATCGAAGTCAATTCAGTAATCTTGACACTACCCAAATCATCTTCCAAATTTATTGATGATAATAGACTAGTAATTCGATCTCTTGACCAATTAGACGCATTCTTTTCCGTCCAATGCCAATTATTAACATTTGTGGCATCTGGTCTCTCTTCTACAATCCATCTTGGATCACTGTCAATCAGTAAATTTTAAATGTAGCTATCAATTGAGATTATAAAGATTTGTAAATAAATTTGTTAACTTAAAGTATTTACCCTTCTCCCCATTTAGCCATGTTCGTTAGTATTACAGGATCACGTTATTTGCTTAATAAAATATGGATCAATTAAGAATTCAAGTGATCTGAAATCAAAAGTTTTTAAAGTTTAAAAAACGATTTCTTTAATTTCGAATGGTGCTATAGAACTCAAAATTCTTGAATATTCGAAAATGTGTTTTGTTTGGCTTAACAGATATGCGCATTTCATAGCTAAACTGAACTTGCGCATTTTAAAGTCATTTTAAATTTCTATAAATTATATCATCTTCATTTAATGTAATCTTATACACTATATAATATAGTAAGTATTTATATATATTATATTTCTCAATAGCTTAATCAAAATGTATATTGACTATACTTTAATGAAGGCTATTATATTTATTTAATTTTAATGTTTGTGAAACATTATTAATATATTTTACGCAAATCTATTAAATAGGCATTTTGAAAGATAATCGAGAAAATTTTGCATATCAATCGAAAAAAAAAATTGATTAATATTAAAATATTCGAAGTCTAGTAAAATTCATATATTCATCCTCGCAAAGAGCTAAATTGGACAAACAGATTTCTTAGATTTATTATCATTTATTAAAATAAATTACCAAACTCTTTTATTTATGTATAAAAGATTTTGAATATAAAATTGAAATAAAAAAAGGGAAAAATTTAACAAAATGATGTATCGAAATTCTACTTCAGTCAATAAAAAAGTCTATTTTGAAATTTGTTGTCTTAACAAACAAAAATTCTTAAAAAACATATTCAGATATTAAAATGAACAATGATATAGCTTTTCCTTTTATTTAAATATCCATCATATCACTTAATGTATTTCACCTTGTTACTTGAGTTTATCATTTTAACGATTAAAATCAAATCATATCTAATCGATTCTTAGTTAAAAAATCGAATTACACATTGTTAATTATAAAAGCATCTTAACATTTTTATAAAAAAAAAAAAACAATATTAAACAAATTGATTTAAAATTTTAAATAAAATCTTTAAGTAAATAAAATTAAAAATGTCACCCACTCAGATAATAAATGATTTTAGATTCTCAAAATTTCAAATGTGAAAATTTCTATTATATCTAAATAAAAAAAATTGATATAATATTTTCACAATTAGTCAAATTGATTTAATATGAAAAAAATTTATATTAAATTTTGAAATTTTCTAATCTCAAATTCATCTATTTTTCATCATTATCACACAAAAATTTTAATCAAATTTAAGAAAAAATTCGTATTTTTCAATGAGGAAAATTTATCTAATTATCAATCATGTATATGATTATATGAAATCAATTAAATTGTTTGAAATTTAGAAAAAAAGTGTTGATATATATTTTATACAAAATATTCCTTTGTTATAAGGCACCTTTTAAAAGGCATATTTGTTTCATACATTATTTTAATATTGTTTGATTAAAAATTAGATTTTATATTATACAAATCATTGTGAAGATTTTGATTGTAAACATATTAAATAATAAATATGATAGATTATTTTTCATAAATTACATAATTTTAAAATTCATACTAATCAAATTTATATCTTTTTTAGTGAATAAATGACAGGCAGACATAAAGGACTATATTTTTGAATAGAATCAAAAAAAAAATTAAACCTCCCTTCTTTCTATTATTTTAACTTAGGTATCAAAATATAGGTAAACTTTTAATAAGTCATAATTATGTAACAATATAAAAATAATTTTTTCTTAATTTTGCCAATTTTGATGCGCATTGTAAATTACAATAAATCAAAATTAGAAACACCTCAAATACAAAAAAAAATATTTTTTTTTATTAAAAATAAATAGAACTTTTAGCAATTTTTTGCAACACTATTATTTAAATTATTTGAATCTAATAGTTTTGCCTAAAATCTAAAAGTTTTCTAAGGAAGGAATTCTTTTTAATTTAATTTTTCATTTTAAGAGATCAATTCATTGTTAATGTCAATGATCATGAAAGCTTAAAAAGTGAGGTAAAAGTTTTCCATTAAAATTATTTTTTTTTTTGTAGTTTCTACAAATATTCGAAAAGTTTGAGAAAAAATTTTTTTTAGTTGCAAATTTCAATTAATTAATTAGTTTTATTTATCTTTTTGAACACTTGTTGAATGTGTGCTCAATTTTTCTAAAATCTGGTCATGAATTTCAATGACAACAAATTAAATAATTCATGATTTGAATTTGTGTTTCCGATTTCAAAAGTTAATGAGTAAATTAATGAAAATGAATCAATTTTTATTAGCAATATGGCTTTATTTGTTGAACATATTCATCATATGTCAGTGTCTAACTGAAAAAAATTTAATAAGTAATCAAATCAGTTTCTTTGATCAAATAAATAGAAAATTGAACTCATCAAAATTATCGGAGGATCAGTTTTCTTATTTTCACAAGCGAGTCAAACTATTCAATAGAAATAATGACAAGTATTATTTGTTTAAAAATTACAAATTTTTAACTGATCAACAAGTTAACTCTACACAATTTCAAAATTCCGTTCAACCTATTTTAGCAATACAAACCAATCAAGAATTTATGGAATCAAACAAATCAAAAGAGAATGAAGAAATTTTTAACTATCATGATAATAGTCCAAATCTTTTAAATCGATACGACTTACCATTAAATGCAACAAATCAAATAAATATATCACCACTTACTTATGCAGAACAAACTGTTCTTGCATTTAAACACGGCTTAAAAATGAAACAAGAAGCCAAATGTGACTTACCAAAACCAACAGTTGTATATTTAAATTTAGATAAAAAAGAAATTAAGATTTACACACCCAGAGCTACCATACTTCACCGATGCGGTCAAAACACTGGATGCTGTGATAGTGAATCGCAAAAATGTAAGCACTTTAATTTTCAATTATCATCTTATGATTTTGTTTTTAAAAAATTAATTTTTATCGATCTTAGGCGTTGCTATTGAACAGAAAAAAGTGAATGCGTATTTTTTTGTCATTAAATTTGGACAACAGTTAAATCAGTCTGATGAGCTCAAAGAGTTCGATAAAAATCAATTAATAAGAAAAGGTCACAAAAATAATTTAAACGATATAAATTCAAATTATTATAGTTTGATAAAAGAGTATGAATACGATTCTAATTACACTAAAGCCGATAAAATTAGACCGATTTATAATATAGAGAAGATAAAAAATGAGAATAATTATTTGAATGTTGCTTTTAATAAAAAACATCTACTTAGACGCCAGGTAACAAGATTCATAGAAAAAGGTAAGTGTATTTCAAAAATTTGAATCAATAAATAAATTATATTTTGTTTTTATAAAAGTTAATAATTACTGTTTATTAACGAACGATGAAAATCAAATTCAATCAAGTAAAACTGTACTCTGTTTTTCAGGATCAAATCCATTAATTAAAACATTGAAAAACTTCACTAATAAAGGTAATCTGTTTGATGATGAAAATGAATTGTCAAAACATATAATTGATTCCAGGAAGTCTCATTCTGTATTATTAAATAATGAACAACGAACTCTAATAAGAAGATCTTTAGACGAACATATACCTAGACAAGCGATCGAAATGCTTACATTTATAAATCATACACGATGCGGTTGTGTGAACAGACATTAGGTATTTTAGCTTGTTGCAAAGTATTGAGATTAAAAAAATTTTCGACATTTGCTTCTGTCATATAGAAAATTTGAAAATTTCAAATGTACAATTACCTTCTTTTTTTTTTTTATTTTTTACATATTTTTTTTCAGACTTTTCCTACTAATAACAAAATTTAAAATTATTCTATTCAGGTAAAACGACCACTTATAAATGTACTTGAAAAGTCTGAGTATACTTAAAAGGTATAATAATTATTTTTTGGGGAATTTTTATGTAATCGCTTTAGAAAACAAATTTAAGACATGTTTTGACTGATAGGTTTATATAATTATTACACAATAATAATATTATTATATAATTATGCTGAACACTTTTCATGAAAATTTTTCTTACAAAATATTAATTCTGCTTTTTTGGTATCATTTTGTTAATCAACTAAACTTGATGTGCTTAATTTTAACTTGAAAATTATTTAAGTTTTAAATAATTTTTTCCTTTGTTCAGTTTAGACAAAAATCTTAATGTTTTATTTTCACACTGATCACATAGTTTCCAATCGAAATCACTCTCATTTCATGCTCAGTATTCTAAAAATCTTTTATTATTATAAATTTAATTATTATCTTATAATAAAAATCTTTTTAATTGAATTATAATTACTATAACACCTCCAATAATACCTCTTTTTTACACAATGTTTGTTTTCAAAAAAATTCAAATAAGTTTCTTTTCCATAAATAAAAAATGAATAAAAAAATAAATCATCCTTCCAAATTTTTTCGAATTTATTTTTATATTTTATTTATAATAATCAATAATTTTTTTTATCTTTATCGGAAATAATATTTTTAGTCAATTTTTTTTTCGAATTATATGATGAGTGAAATATCAAATCGACTTAATAAAATTTTTAATCTTATTTTTTTGGAGAACAAAATATTTAATGAACTTTTAAAATTTTCAGATAGTACTTACAATATCCAAAAGTTGTTTTGCTATTCAAATTTATCAGATATTTTGATTTAAAAATAATTAAATTATCCAAATGTGCACAATGACCTGATTTTTTGAAAAATCTGAAAAATTTGAGATTAAATAATAGTGTCGTTTTTATCATGTATTTGACAAAAATAGAAATAATGAATAAAATCAAAGATAATTTGTCTAAAAATTCATTTGTGCTCATACTTTGTATGTATTACAAAAAAAATATTTTCGATTTCAAAATAGTTAAACATAAATTGAAAACTCAATTAATTTTATAAGATTTTAAAATAAAAAATCAGTAAATTATTTTTTTTTTTACTAGATGTCAGTAAGCTTAAAATCAATTATAATATCAATCATTAAATTATGAAAAATTTAAATACAATTTATTTAATAAAAATTAATAATTTGCGAAACAGATTGGTATCTTCTAATGGACTGTTAATCAAAGTTTATGAAATTTTCAAAATTACATTTTTTGTGATACTAATTTTATAATAAATTTTCTTTTTTTCACAAAGTTCGTAAAGTTTTAATGAGTTTTTGATTTGCCTATAAATCAACGGGATTTATTATAGTAAATTTAAAAATAATAAAGAAAATTTATTTTTGAGAATTTTAAATTTTTGCAATAGAATAATTGATAAAATATTTTTTTAATTTTTCTAATTTCGCCTTATAATATAATATATATGTTCGTATTTAAGTATTTATAGATCAAGACAACATTGACGGCTAAATCTTTAAAGAATCGGTAATAATTGCTCATATTTATTTGAATGAATGCAAATGTCATTTATATACATTTGAATCAAAGTATTTTTAAGTCAAACAAAATCTTGAAAATAATTTTCTGAGAGGAAAATCGGAATTTATGATATGATTGTAAATGAGTTAGTAAAATATTTTAAAAATTATACGCTCATTCTTATGCTCATCACAAAATCGCCAATGATAACTTTGATGTCGAACATTAATATCAATTAGAATTTATAGACATTTGAGGGCACTTTTGAGCATAAACTTAAAATCTTATATGCAATATAAAAAGTATTTCGAATAAAAATAAAAAAATTATTATTTTTATGCGAATATATTTATTTAGCGAATTCGAAGGAAGATTAATTAAATTTTATAAAAAAAAATTTTTTTTAATAATTATTAACAAACTAATGAAAATCACAACAATCATTTAATATTAGGGGTCAAAATGTGTGCATAACTGTGATTATATAAATTAATTGATTTTGAGTAACTAATCTAAAAAATTTTTCCTACAAGTACCTTATATATTATTAGTTTTTTAAACATTAATAAGATACAAGGAAATTATTTTAAGTTTAACTAGCTAGGTTTTCATTAGATAAATTTAGTAAGCTAAAGATTGTTTTTTCATTATCAAACAATTCGATTGAAAACTTCTAAATGAACATTATGGACATATAAAGCTTATTGGTTAATTTAGGCATAATACATTTATTCAATGAAGAATGTTTGAAAAGCAACCAGCCACTAGGATTGAGTAAAAAGATGCATCATAAACATTGTATGATTAGTAGTTTGTTTTTTGGCGAATGAATGTTTGTAACTGATTAGACGAAAAGGCATCATTGTTTGGCACAAAGTACTTGTAATCGCTATCAAAAACACGCGGCGTTTTTTTGTTCTCTTTCTCGTACAGATTTCTTAGTGAAAGAGAAAATATATATATACAAAGGCGTTAGAAAAGTTAGTCTTTTAAAAACGCTTATATTTAAAAAATAATCTGGTCCTGATGTCTATAAGTTAAATTTAAAAATTTTTTCTACTAAAATCAGACAGATTGTGTGTCTGCTAGAATTGATTGGAATATAACTCAAAAAAAAAAAGATCTATGTTGCATGCAATACAAACAAATCTCTTCTATCACAAATTTAAAGAAAAGGCAAGAAAATTAATATTAATTTCATTCTATCAAAAGGCAGTCAGTCAGCGGGACCAGTTCGAAAACTAGTTCTTTGTACAAAGATATTTGTGTGCTTGTGTTGATTAAAAGAGATACAGAGGTAAAATAATACACTACATAATCACTCGAACTTGTTTGCGATGTGTACCCTTAGCACTAATCGGAAAAAAACACGCATACAAGTTTGTTTTATAAATTCAGTATCTAATGAAATACTCATTCAAAAACAGACAAATAAACTGAATTTCTAAAATTGCAAGATAAGGCATAAAAAAAAACTATGAGTACGTCATTTAGATTTTTCGAAAAAATCTACTTTTTTTTTTTATTCCTAAATAAATGATTTACTAGATAATTATACACAATTATTGATTACATATTAAAGCTTTATAATCATCTTGAAACAATGAAATTAATTTGAAAATTCAAGAATGATATGTGATAGAAAAGGAAATCATTAAGTTTTTTTAGTAAAAGGAAAAGAAACGAAATAATTTTAAAAAAAGATTCACCTGAAAAGAAATTCGTTTAAAACTCTTGTTAAACCACTATAACTGATTAGTCTAATAAACTTGCAAAAGTACTTATAGTTATGTTTATTGTCAAAGGTTTTTTTTTTATTTTTTGATCAAACAGGATATAAATTAAGCATTACAATCATATATTTGGTATTAACAGATTAGAAATTAAATTTTTTCAAGTATTTGATCAATATTTATATAAAACAAAAATTCTCAATCAGGTAAGATTCATCTTAGAATTTCGAATTTTAGTATAATCATCTTGATACATATTGAAAATTGAAATTCTTTTATTCATAGGAAGGTTGAAAAATTTGACTTTTTTATTTTAAAAAATTTAAAAAAATTTGTTCGAAATTAGTGCGAATCAGAAATCAATTTGATAAAATTATTAATTACTTCAAAAAAAATTAAAAATCCTAAAATTATTTGACCAAAATGAAAGTCAACTATAAAGCGATTTTAAAGATTTATCAGACCCAAATTAAAATGACTAATAAAATGAACATAAGTCAAGAAATAAAGCTTGAATGTATAAATTATATAGGCTAAGATTTTGGACGATTCAATAAGTTGCAACCTAAAATTTAGCGAATGCACCGTGTGACAAATCTAAAATAGAAACTTGTGTCTTTTGCAAGGCAAAAGTTTGAACATGTTCCAAATTTATTCACAAAAAAAAAATTCTTTTAATTTTTTCTGTTAAAAAGAAAGTAGCAAAAACAAAAGCACACCAGGTGAATGTTTTTAAATCATAATTAATATGATGGAAGCATTATTCACCAAATACAATGTTACGTTAAAACAAGCAGCTGATGATGAGTTTCAACATCAATATGATCGCCAAACAGACAAGATTGAAATCGTACGTGATGGTACGAAAAACAGACGCAAAAGGTAATTATTTTTCAATTTCCGTTTTTTAATTTCTCATAATATCAGTTGCTTATAAGGGAATCTTTCATCTAACTATTCACTGTTAACCAAGCTTATGTGCGATCAAAAAATCACTTTCGTCACTAATGAAAAATTGTCTTAAAAGAGTTACTCTTTGAGCCCCTAAAAAAAATTTTACGCGAATTCTCGACATATTTTCAACACTGAAATATATTAATAAAGTACCAATTTTCTTATTGCTTATGTTGACTCATTTAGGCGTAAAAGCTTCGAATAGTTAATTGAGATTTGATAAATTCAAGAAAAAGTTTTGACTCACAAAAACATGCTGTTAGTAAATTCCTAAGATTTGCATTGAATGTGGTCCATCAAGGTTGTTTGAAGATTTCATTAGTTATGAACAGTGTCTTCATTGAATCTATAAAATGAATCATATCAAAACTAAGTGAGATTTTTTCCAAGATCGCTCTGTAAAAAAATCTTCCATGTGTTTAAAAAAATTTATTTATTTGAAAATATGCCGAATATATTTAAATTAGAAAAAAAATAAGTAAATAATCAATCATCACTAATATTATAAATTAATTAACAGCTTTTTCAATCTATACTTATTAAATCCGTTCAAGTGAAATTTAGATGATTTTTAAAGAAAAGAATAAAAAATATCTCGTTCCATCCTTTATTTAAAGGCATCAAATGAATCATAAAAAGTTTCTTGAACTTCACAGTTCAAGTCTTTCAAAGCATATAACTTAAAAAGCAAAATTAATGGTTATTTCTGATTTTTTTCATTCAAATATGAAATTAAATATTTAAAGAATTTTCAGAAAAATCTGATGATATAGAAAAATCAACAAATGAATTTGGCACAAATGTTTAAGCTTTAATGAAATTTTATTATTAAAATAATAATATAGTTTTTATGAACAAATAATTATTCAATAATAATATTCAAGAAATAAATTATGCATATAAATTTTGAAATTATTTTGTATTAAAATTTAAATAATTAATAAATTTTGAGTTTGAAAAAATCGAATTAAAATTACTAATTTGATGTCTAAAGACATTAAAGACAAGATAAAATATTTAAAGTGTGATTCGATAAAATTTGATTTAAATTTTGCAATCCAAGTCAAAAATTTCATAGCAATTAAACATGAAAATTCTGTAAAAGATTCAATTTTAGATAATTTTTTCTAAATAAATATTTATGAAAAAAAATAAAAACTTAAAAATTTTGATTTTCGAGCAAAAAACATACATATTATTTTTTTAGCTTCTTTTAAGAAAAGGTAATAATTTTTTTACTCCTCTAATTGTATAATAATTATTCAAAGCATAATATTTGAATGCATTTTAATGCTAAAGTCACCTGACTTTTTTAAATTATTTTTTTTTTTATGTTTGATCAAAGATGCGAACGGGCAGAAAAATTTAAAAACATTTTTTTCGTTAAAGAATAAAAAGATCTTGCACACAACAGCTGGTTGGGTAAAATATTTGTTTGAAATATAGATATATTTAATAAAAAAAGATTTATGAAAATCAAATTGCGTCCTAAAAGAACAGCAGTCGGATAAAATTACTAGATTTTTCTGCAATCGGCCATAGTGTTGAGTTGGTGTAATCAGAAATCACTATTTGAAATACTAAATAGTAAAAACTAATTTTTTTTCCTTTAAATTAAACATCAAACACATTTTTTAATGTCTTTTTTCATTCAAAATTTTCAATACTTTTTTCACACATATTGGAAAAAAAGAAAATATTCCCAAAAATGTCGGGTCATTAAGTTAAGATTCAATTTCTGTAATTTCGGTTTTTCAAATTATTACATAGTTGAACGCTTTAACAATTTATAAATATTATTTGCTTCGAAAAAAAATTCGCTTCAAAAAAATTTCATCAATTACTTGAGAAGATGTTTACCTATTTAAATTTCTCTTTAAATTTTTCTCTTATTAAAATCATTTTTTTTTTTCAATCTGTACACCTTTCTAGCCATATCCTAAAAATAAATTTTTTTAAAATTCAAATTTCAAAATTTTGCCCTTTAAATTTATTTTAATGTATCGTTACAGATACCTATGTTAAAATCATTAGATTTTAAGTCGGTTTCTCTAATAACTACTATCACCTGCATTCAAATTGATTTTGAAAATTTCATAAAAATTTTTGAATTATAACATTCGAATTTCCGGTCACTATTAATTTTCTAGATAAATGTTTGCTATGCAAAAAAAAATTAATAATTTATTTCATGCATGGACACAGAAGATAGAATTATTTTAGCATAATAATAACTAGAAATTCTATCTTGAAAATTTCTAATAATAATAAAAACCTTTTAACGAGCAATAGTTAGCAAATAAAGCGAATTTCAGATCCTGGACAAGTTCAGTCACCAAATTCCAACGTTCACCAATGATAATTTAATCATTTTTCACATATTTCATCTTTGCCCATTTTAATAGATGCCAAGTTAAAACAACTTTTGAAAAAAAAATCTGGTCTGCCCTTCTACATTAATAGTGCGCACATATGTTTGTGAATGTGTGTTGACGAACAAACTACATGCTCTTTAAGATTTTATTTAAATATTACTGCTTAAGAATTTTTGAACAGTGTCGAGCACATTGAGTATCAGTCTGTCTCCCATATTAGAAGACCTAAATTCCACAAAATGAGTTTTTCGGTTTTGAATAGTACGTTTACGAGATCTGTCGTATATTTTCATAAGATTTTTTATTTTAAGCGAAAAAATAACTTCAAAGGTTGTTGCAATTTACATGGAATATATATGAATAAAATATAACTCGTCTTATAATTTTATATTAAATGATGTATATGTAATTTATAACAAACGCGTACTTCAAATTATTTACAAGCTGACACTTTACCATCTTTGTTTGTCGATAAAGATGTAAAAATTAGGCATTTGAAATTAGAGTTTGATTTTCGAATAATTCTAAATTATGTAAACCTTGACTCATTTTTATTTGACTGAATTTGTTTTGAAAAATATATGCATAATTTATAATAGATGTTTACTTAAAAAGTACTGATAATTATCTGTACATATCCTTTGTGACACAAAATTTCTTGCTACAAAAGCATTTTTTTTTTTATTAATTTTATTAAATATCATTTTTCTTTTTATTTCATCTGATTAAAATCAAATTTTAAATAATTATTTTCTAATCAAGTTTTTTTTTATTTCGAACAAATTTTGAACTTTGATTTTTTTTTTATATTATTTTTATATAGCTTTGTTACCGAGTGTTTAGAAATTTTCTTGGCTAATTAGTCATTTTGATTTTTTTTTCTTTAATAAATTTAGGGCAAACTCGTTGATTTTTTATTTGCCAAAAAAAAACAATTCTTAATTTTTAGTAACTTGAACTGTTTTCAAATCTATGCAGATGTTACTAACTTGTTCACAGTTTGTAGCAGTAAAGTTGATGTTCATTCCAAACTCGTTAAGATGCATTTTGTTTTTATGAACAAAATTTTTTTTGCCTTTCGACAAAATATCATTGTTGTTATTTTGGTAAAGTTTTTTATTGACGATCTTCATACGTTTGTTTTTTTTTTTTTGTAAATTTTTTTGTTTGATTTTTTTTTTAAACTTTGCCGATTGGATTGTAATTTTATTTGACATCTGGACATTATTCTGTTCTTGTAGAAAAAAAAAATAATCAATCAATCGACTTTCCTTTTATTTTATTAATTTAAGAAATTTAAATTTTTACTTGTAACTATGTATTTAAAATTTTCAACTCTGAAATTTTAGTTTTTCATAATAGACTTTTTTTGCAGGTGCTTCAAGTTGTAAGTTCGATAAAATTTTAGCCTAAAATTTTATTTGGTCTGCAAAAGACTTTTGTTCTAAACTTGTGAAAATTGTATTTTTATGATTTTTCTTTATCTATTAATTAAAATTTGATCATAATCAATTGAAAAAAATGGCAAATTTGGCTTACAGATGATTTTCTGATATTTTTTTTTTCAACAGCTGAAAAATTTAGTTGCAGAGACCAATACGAATTATTTTGAACACCTATCTAAATATTATATGCATAATAAATTATATATTATGTATAATGAATTTTAACCAGACGATTCATCTATTTCGAATTTCTTTCAAAATTGACGGCTATTGATGTAAGGGCTAATTATAAAATTCGAAATCTCTTTGTTTTATAATTTCTCAATAAACTTAAAATTTTTAAATTTCTAATTATTAATAAGTTGACACAAATCAATCGTTAGATAACATTTGCTTTAAATTGAAAATATTTCTTGTCTATTTTGTTTATTAATCTTTTGATGATTATCTCTCAAATTAAATAATCTAAAAATTTTATTGAATAAAAAATATTTTAGTTTATATAAAAACGATTGATAAATTTTAATTGAAAAAAGTTTATTAATAATTTTACTATTATAAAAAAATATTTTAAGCAGCTTTGAAAAGGTTTATAAACTTATTCATAATTAGTATAAATGAAATTTTCATTCATGAAATTGAAAATAGTAAAAGTGTTTTAGCTAATCGCCAGAGGAAATAACTTAAAATTAAGTTTCAGGTATACATGCATGTATGTTGCAATATTGAAAAAGTAGAGGTTCCTTTTTCAATTAAATTTTTATTAGTTTTTTAATTTAATATACACACAAATGTCCATACCGACAATCTATAGCCTGCAAACACATATTATGATACAAACGAAAGCTGGGTCATAATAGTTGTCCGCTAACACCTAACAGCTGACATATCAGTTACACGACCTTTGTTTTTTATAAACGTGTGTTTATATTTTTGTATAGTAAAAAATGTTCGAATGGTGACGCATCTGTTTTGTTTCCTTCTTTTACCTTGATTCCAAAAGAAATAAAATAAAATAATGAACCAGTGAACAATATTCATTCCAAACAGCCTGTGCATTTTATATCGGCACTGCATAAGTTTAAGTTTTAATCAGTCTATCTGTTTCAAATTTAATATCAATTATATATTTTGTATCAAATATTAGAATGAATTTATTCAATAACTATTGTTGTATAAATCTATATATTCTTCCGAATTTTTTTTCATTCGATCTTAAAAATCATTTATTTTTATGTAATTTATAATATTTGTCATTTCTATGTAATTAGCGTAATTTTCTTTAAAAATTTAGTAGAAATTAATTTTTTTTATTCAACATCCTCGAATTTTCTTGTTTTGTATATAATTTTTATTTTCGGGTAAAATTTAAAAAAAAAAATTCTTAAAAATTTATAGATTTAATTTTATTTTATTAAATTTATTAGATTAAGTTCTTAATTTCTTTCAAATATTTTATGGAATGATTAATATGATATAATGATATTATTAATTATTATACTAAATATGCATAATTTTATATTTTAGAAAATAAATATTCGTAATTATTTAAATTTTTAATTCAAGCTTATGACCAAATAATTTTTAGTAAGATGAAATTAGAGTTTGATTTGAAGCATAGTTTTTTAATTTAAGCAATTTTTCCGTGAAAAAAACCAACAAAAATTTGATGGAACAATTTGAGTTATGAGTTTATAAAGTTAGCTGTTTTATGTAGAAAATAATTAAAAGTTAACAGGTGTTTTAGACTTGTGATTCAAAATTAGAAAATTATTCAATAAAATAAACAGATTTTACTTGAACAAATAACTTTGGTAACGAGTGAAAAAATTAATAAAAAAAAAATTATGATTTTAAATCAGATGAAACTTGGAATTAATTATATATATATGTATTATAAAAATTCTATTTGGCAAATTTTTATGTATCACACGTATATAGCTAGTATTTATAGGTAAACTTTTTTTTTATAATATTGATTTCGAAAAAATTCTGAGACTTCTTTTAAAAAACATAAAAAAATTTTTTTCGAAACCAGCAACATGTATACGAAATTTTAAAAAACTTGAATTGTTAATTCGTTAATAATTTACCATGAAATAATGTAAAAAGCAAGTTAAAAAAATATATTTCATAAAGGTAAGTTGACACGTGCCAATCTATTTCTTTAGTATATTGAGCTAAAATGTTTAAAGACATTGGCGAATCATTTACTCTTTTCTAAAAAACTAACGAACTTGAATTTGAGCTGTTCAACATAGTTCATTAATATTCTCAGGTTTAGTTGAGGCAATTTTTACTATTTTATAATTTTTTTTTGTCAACAGGACTGCTGTTACAGCACACATGTTGCGACATTTTTTCGAACTCATTTCGAATATTGCCAAAATATTGCAAGAAAAATCTAGAGCCACAATAAAATTTAGTACTAAATTGATATCTACGAGTAGGTTACCAATCATTTCAATGTTTGAAAATTTTTACGTTTATTTTAAAATATCACTCGGTGTGTATTTTGGTAAAATTTTTTTTTCGAAAAAAATTCGTATTTTCAATGTTTTTAAAACATTCATTTCTAATAAAAAAATGGTAAATTTTCTATTTTGATTATTCTCTAATATGTATTGATATCAAGGGCTCGAAAATTAAAAGAATAAAAAAAAATTTCACCTTTTTTTATTTATTGAAAATATATGAAAAATTGTATTGAACACTCTTGAAAATAAAAAAAAATTTAAAATAACATTTGATTAACTTATAGAATAAATATCAAAGAAAAAAAATTTAATAGCTAGTAAGGCGAATTTGACGGGCTAAAAATTAATATAAAAATAATCTATGCAAATAAACGAATAATCATGGTACACAAAAAAATTAGAAAAAAAATTAAAACGTCTTCGTTGAAAAACTAAGTATTGAATGCGATCGAAAAATTAGTATATTATTTAATAAAAAATATTTATTGTGAAAAATCAGAAATTTGGCCAGTTTGAAGAGTACCCGGCACGATGAATTGACAAAAACTATTTTCAATTTTTTGACACTGTTTATGTAGACTTTATATTCTTAGGTTTAATTGTATCAAGTTCAGTGTACCTGGCGTTCTGGTTTTACATTATATTGAACAGAATCAAATAAATCTTAAGGGCAAAACTTTGAATGAAGGCGTGTTTATCAGATTGAAAATTTTTCACAATACATAAGTAGAAAACTATAAACTCTTTCTAATAATGTTCAATGAATAATCATTATAGATTAGATTTAGTATTTAGAGCATAAAAGCACACAAAATGTAGATTTATAAAAAGAAGAAACCTTTATGAGTCATAAGAAATCATTACCTTGTTCACACAAGACTATGAAATTGTATCAAAGCCCTTGCAACGAAATCATCGAAAAAAACATCTGTACATACTCTAGACATGCTTGGTTTAGTTTGAAATCAG
>BLXL01006414.1:0-10145 GCA_023170135.1 Acarapis woodi | reverse complement strand
TTATAAGTAAATATAATTCAATAAAATTGAGATCACAATCAGAATTAAAGAAGAAATGAAAAAAATAAGAGGACAGCGATAAGAATATGATTCATTTTTAGAATATATTTTGAGATATCGATAAAAAAATATGCTTTTAATTTTAAGAAATGTGGGTTTATCTAATTAAGTTGCCATTGTTTAATGATCACCACTAAAGTGAGATGCTAATTTAATTTTTTTCATAAACTTATCTCGATTCTGACAAACAAAATCTTTTTTTTTTCTTATTGACTGATTATAAGAATTTCAAAATTAATTAATATTTTTATGATCGACCGATGATTAACACTAAAAAAATTATACTTTTAGTACATTCAATAAATGTAACTGAGAATTTCTTATTTTGTGATTAATTAGAGCTTTTAATTTTAAAATTATATCAAAAATTTATTAAATTATGATAAATTGATGTAATTTTTCACTAATTAAAAATATCATTATAATTAAAAACTAATTGATTATAAAAAAAATGTGAAATTGTCTAACATTACCTATTAGTGAAGTGATGAATAAGATGCTTGAACTTATATATTGATAATATATAATTTGTAATAAAAGAATGAAAGCTGAGATAATTTACTTAATTTTTGCCAATCATATTCGAATTATTATGAAAGGAGGAGAGATATTTGAATGCGCAATCTCACTTATTTATAAATTAAAATTTTAATATTAATTTAATTTTGCGAACTTGTTATTCGAATGAATGGCGAAAATAATATCAGCATGTATACCATTTATTCAACATTAGTTTTATATTATAATAGAATCACTTATACAAATTTTAATGCTTTATAATTAAACAATGCTCTTGTATATTTAGTGTCACGTTAAATTATATTCGCCATACTTTTTATTAATCACCCAAATAAGACTAAAATTCAAATGATTTTTGGAGTCAGGCAATCGATCTGCCACTTCCTCCGATTTTTCTCACCAAAGTATATTTTTTCCTTGGTTTTCATAAAAAGCAAAAATTTGATTTCGTTACTTTCAAATTATCATTCTAAGTTTTCAATTTAAAATTTTCTAACTATTTACTTTTCATTGCGCAACATGGATAGCTTTTTAACATTTGAAAAAAAAAAATCTTTTTAGTTATCTTTAAGTTTTCTTTATTAAATGTCTTCAATTTTTCAACATTGATTCTTCTCAATTATTTTTCGAATTTTTGATTCATTTTTAATTTTCGATAAAATACCGAAATAATAATAGAAATGTGCTTAAAGTAATTTTCTTTTAATTTTATCTGATTAAATGTGAATATTTTTTTTTTCTTAAAATGATGTAATTTTAAAATTATTATTTATGTTATTTATTTTGTCATCTTTAGCAAAAACCTTAATCTTTATTTTTTAATCGACTTATTTAACATATACTTATAAAAATACAAATTATTGCAAATGACAATAATGAAAATATCTATTTATTCAAATTGATCATTCATCGACAAAAAAAAAATAAAAATACAAACATTAAAATCTAGACAATTGAATTTCGAATTGTCTATTTCCATTACTTTAAATTTTTTTCATTTTTAGGGGATTCTAAATAAGAATCATGTGGATTAAATTCATAAAATCCTTGTTCGATTAATTAGAAGAGATAAATCTCGAAATTTTCTTAAATGATTCTAAATTATTATCATGAAAATAATTCATAATCTGGTTAATCAATCTTCATTTATTCTTTTTTTTTCCAAATTTTACACTGAATAATACATGTAATAATTTTCTGATTCGATAACTAATTCCAAATAAGTAAATCATTTTGTGCTTCTTCTGGAAGGATCTTTTCAAAATTCAATTAAATGAGTTTTCTAGAGAATCGTTTTCTCAATAAAATTTGATTTTTTTTTTGTGACTTTTTTCTTCATTTCCAAAGGCTCTTAAGGTTGATATTGATTTTACAAAAAAAGATACTTTTTTTTTGTAAATTTTTCCAAAATTTTTTCAAGTGAATCAAACTATTCAACGTCATTTATCAAATTAATAAATACTTCAATTCGAAATTTTACATCAATTTTTTTTCATAGGAAAATTATCAAAATTTAAAAGCAATAATTTTACAATAAATAAATCAATTTTTTTCTGAGAATTATCATTAAAGTTATTTTTTAAATTGATACTGATAATCTTTAAGATTATATTTTATTTTACCCTCGAATTTATTCGAATTTAAATTGTTAACAACTAAATTACTTAAAATTATACTTAAGATCCATGGATTCATAAACAATCAGAATTCATTAAATCACTTCTCTAAGCAAAATTGATTTATAAATTTGAAAATTCAACAAACCCATCGTCTTTCAAGTCATAAATTAATTTATTTAAGAGATTTTTTCAAAAATTTTCTTTGCTGTCTTGAAAATTATAATCAAGTCGTTTATAAACATATCTGTAAATCAAGATCGTTACATTTGAGTGAATTCAATAATCTTTAAAAATCACCATAAGAATTATAGTCTGTCTCAAGAAATCGAATGATTTTTGAATGAATTCGGTAATTCCAACTCTTATATTAATTAAAAGAATTGTAATCTATACTAGTAATATCTATATATATTGGTTAATGGATAGTGGATCGAAACGGATATTGAATAGGTAAAATTGAGTTTGCATCCATAAATTGCCAAATAACTCAAAAGCTATTGTGTTCAAACAATAAATTTTTCACTCTGAAATCCATCTTCTGTATTCAAGTTTATTAACATTATTAAGATTATCATACTTATGTGACATATTTAATTAATGTTGATCAATTTAAAATGACTTGGTTAAGTAAATTATTTGGTAAATATAATGGCAAGATAAATAATTTCGATGATGAAACTTGCAAAACGACTAAAAAAAAATCGAATCTCTATCGAAGTAATTCATTACTCATACATCAAAAAATGCAAAAACAAATTGCCGAAAGTGCTAAAGATAAAGTGTTAAGTAAAAGAAAAAGTCGAAAACTATCAGAATGTGCTTTAGAAAAAAAAAATACTGAAGATAATTCTACTAAAGTGTTTAATAAATTCGAATACAATTTTGAAAAAAATAATCGAAATTCTGAGCAATTTTCGTCAATCAAATATATAAATAAATCAAGCTCAAAAATTGATACCCTTCGGAGATGTGTTTCTGCAGTTGAAATTAATGGATTTGATTACAACAGAAGTGACCAATTGGCAAATAAATTCGATAATCAAAATAGGTTAGTTTTAATTAGAACTTGAATCGATAATCTTTTGATTGTTTACGAAAAAAGATTAATGTTTTGAAATTTTCTTGAATTCATAACATATAAATTCAATTGCTGATCATATTTTTTAATCAATTTTGGGCATTTAAGTGCATGAAATTTATTTAATAATTAAATGTTAAATTCAACTTGGCTACTTGAGCTGTTCTTTTATTATTAAGAAATTTTTACGTTTATTTACTCGAATATCTTAATATTTTTCATTTTATTAATCCGCCCACACTGATTAATTTACAAATTTCAAATCAATTTTTATTACTAATTCACAAATGACCTACAATCTTATAAACTACCTATATGTGTCTTAATATGAACTCATAAATTTGTCTGATTTATAATAATCAGTAAATATTTGTTTGACAAAAATTTAATTAATTGAAATTAGTCTAAGCGCTCAAATTAATAACTAAATGCAGATTTAATGCCTGATCAATCGTCTCGAGAGAATTATTTTTACAATCTCACAGGTTAAAAAATTCAAATGACTTGATATAAACTTTTTATTTCAATTTCATATCATTTATATGATACTCCTAAGAAGAGAAAAATTGATTATAAAAAATTCAAAACTTTTTAAAATTTTTTAAAAAATCCAAGTGTCCTACTGTTGTTCATTACACTTTGATTCTTTTTAGCAAATTATCCTTTTTTATTTCTATCTTTAGAAAATTTGAATATTCTAAAATTTTATTTATCAACTTAACCAATCGTAAATAAAAAGCAAATGATTTGTTTTTTAATTTTACTACAAACTTTTATTCAAATCTAATTAAGTACTTGAATAAAATTTCTAAAAAAAATTGCTTTTTAAGCTTTAAATAACAAACCATTCATTTAAAAATTTTTGACGAAATATTCTGAGGCGGGAAATAATAATTTTAATGTAATGTTGAACTTACAAAAAATTTACCAATATTCACTGTTTAAATTTGAAAATTTTTAATTCAATGATGTATGATTTTGAAGTTAATCTGAGATCTATTTTAAATTCTGTAATTTCAAGACCCTTCAGAACAATTTAGAATTTTTTAATAAATTTTAGATATTTTGAAAAGTAATTTAGGCATAAATTAAAAATAATTTCTGTTTGCAATTACAGCAAGGACTTTCTCAAACTAATTTTATACCTTAATTAGCGATTTTTTCGTATTTTTGGTTCATGAACTTCAATCACATTATTCAATAGGATTTTTCAAACTATTAAACGCAAAATTCTTTTCTAATTCCAGGGCATGTAATCACCTAAATTTGTTACATCGTCTAAATTTAATGAAAAAATTTAGTAAAATTTTTTTTTTAAATTTTTAACTTCATTCATTTCATAAACAGGAAGTTTTTTGCGTCTTTTATATTCATCTGCATCTTGTTCAATAAAATGCCTCTAATAAATAATTTTTTAATTAAGACAAAATATTTAATACTTTTTTAAATTCAATTGTATATTTTGTTTTTTTCACTTTAAAAACTAGTTCAATGTCGTATAGATCAATGTTCACTTTTATCCAATTATTAGTAGGACCCCCTTAATTAATATTTAATGGACTATAATTAAGATTTAAAATCAAATTTCTAAATAGAAGCTCCGGTGTGGATTTATTAATTTCCTAACAAGGAATAAAATTTTCCACTCGTTTTGTTTCTATTTCAAAATATGATATCTAGAAAATTTTTAGCTTCAAGTTTTTTATTTTTTAAATGTTGAAATTAGCAAATTTTAATAATCAAATTTTGGATAGGATCAAATAATTCAGAAATTAATGGATCAAATACTTTTTTCTTTTGGAATTTCTAGTGAAAAGGATTTGTCTATTAGTTATGGTCATAACATGCGTTTGCAATTTGTTTTTGCTTTTGAAAATCTATCAATGAGTTGATAATAAATTAGGCAAACTTTTTGAAATAATCATTTTTAGATTAATCAAGAATGAATCAATTTTTATGCGCAGGCTTTACACAAGTAAGCAAGGTAAAAATTATTTTTGACGAGTTTTATATTTTGGGTGATTAAGAAAAAAATTAAATCACAATTAAGTTTTTTTTTTTAATTTTAAATTTAATCCAATAATTCTTTACTTTAAAGATAAATGAATAATTATTCAAAATTCTTCGATTTTCAAACATTTAAAATAAAGATTAATTTTCTTTTTTTATAAATTTTCACTTATATTTGTCTTTTTTTAATCTATTTAAAAAATCTTTATTAATTATTAAATTGTGCATCATGTGCCAAATCATCTAATTCACGTAATAATGTGTTAATAATAAATTTTCTCCTTTTTTTTCTCAAATATTTTTTTATTTTTAAAATTATTCTATTTAATTATAAAAAAAGGTTATAAATGTGTAATTTTAATTTATAGTGAGTATTTAATCATAAAAACAAATTTCTTGGCTAGATTATTCGAGAGATGATATTATTCACATAACCACTTGAAAACATTTATAATAATGACATATTAATATTCTAAAAAAATTTATCTGATAAAATTCTGGCGGCTTTCATTTTATTTTACAAATAACAAATTTAATGATCTAATATGAAAGTAATTTAATTTTATTGCACTCGAACTGCTTATATTTTTCACTCTATACTCTTCAATAAACAAACTTAATTAATTTGAAATTAATTTTAATTCGTTTATATTTAAATAACAGGTATGAAAAAAAATTCAAATCATTTGACAAGTTAAAGAAAGGAGAATCAAATGAACAATTAAATGGAGAGAACAAAACATTGTTTAGCGGAATATCGAAGAAGCAACACCAATTGACTTATAAAGAGCAACCTGAATTATTTTCTTATCGGTCACTACATTCGCCGAACGATCTGACAGTAGTTGCAAACGAATCGCAGAAAGAAAGTTCAAAAGATAAATTAAAAGAAAATTGTAATAATAAGATAAGCAATATGTCAATTGGAAAGATAAAAAATGTACAGACATCCACCAAATTATCCAAAAGCATGTCCGAAGATAGTTGTGCAATAAACGAACTTTTAGAAGGTCGTATGGATTTACAAGTGATCGTACCAGGTTATTTAATTAAAAATCAAAAAGTAAAGACGCACACAGCACTTGTTCTGATTAATGTTGAGCGTAGCACACCAATGCTTGACCTGCTTATACAGATTGGTAACAAAATCAAATTTAATGTGAATGACTACAAAATTGTGGTGGTTGATGATTTTCGAACAAACTATAAAGCAAACACATCGATTGGTAGTTTAGATGTGAATCAAATACAAATTGTACCCAAAACAGCATCTGCGATCGCATTTGATCGTGAACAACTTCGACTTCTCAATTTAGCTAATCAAAGTAATCAACACAATTCTAAATCAACGTTCAACAAATTGGTACAAAATTCAATTAAAAATTTAAATATTCAACAGATGAATGGTAATTTGAATAATTTAACTAATAATAATTCGAGCACAATACCTTTTCAAACGACATTTCGTTTACAAGTGAACTTGCCGCATAATCAACGTATGGTCTTTCGAGTAATGCCTACAACGCGTATTAAAGAAGTCAAAGAACTTGTATGTGAAGAAAAAGAGTTGAATCAAAACAAGTATCAATTAGTCTTTTTTATTAATGATCTGAAACAACAGTATCCTCAAATACTAGAACTTGACCGTACGCTTGCATTTTATGCTGTCAACGAAATGACCTTGATATCAAACAAGAATCTAGAACAGATGCAGATGCAAAATCAGATTAGTGGTCTAAATGCAGTGAATGAGATGGAGAATGGTAGTAAGTTAAATAAAAACTTAACAACAAGTTTGAATTCAATTGTAAATACACAATCAACAGCTGTATCCGTACCACGTAAGGCAATTATTTCCCTATTAAGTGCAACAAATCAACTGGAAACTAACCGCGATTATTCAAACAACATCTGTACTAAAAACAAATGTGTATGTAATTTATCGTCAATTAATAATGATATATTATTAATATCGAAAAAAGATTGCCAAAAAAAAACTGCCAAAACCAAAGGTGATTCAACTACCTGCTTGAATAGAATAGGTAGACGTAAGAAAGCGCCAGCACCCTTGCCGCCGACAACTGAACTTAATAAGAAAAATCTAAAACGATCGATATCGAATAACTTGAATAATTCGATGATCATAGATCTTGAGTCGACCAATAATGGGGAATCAAAAAAAGAAATATGTGAACTCAATGATTCGAAAAATAAATTGAGCACCAAACAACGAAATAATTCAGGTTCTGATTCGAGTGGTTATCATGAATGTCTGAGCACAGCTAATTCACCAAATAGACATCAAAAGTTTGGTGGTAGTATGATTAATTTATCAAATAATTCATTGACGGTATCACCTATACTTGAAAACGAACGTCTTACAAGTACACCAAGCGCAAAACAATATAGATCCATTCAACATCTAAATTATAAGAAACGTAAAGCACCTCTAGCACCCATTAATAAAATTATCACACAAAAATTAGATTCAATTCAAGATACTAATTCCAAAGATTTAAACGAGATTAAGACTGAGAAACATAAAGATAATTTTCCTAACAATGATGAGAATGACAAAACTTTAAATAAGGAACAATTGATTTTGATCGAAAATCATGTGGACAACAATCAAAATGATATTCTACATTTAGAGCTTAAAAAAGATACAAATTCAAAGTATTCGGTAGAACAAAATTCAAAATCGACTTTATCGTTTAAATCAGAAGCATCTTCTGGGCACAGTTCGGGACATAGTTCTTCGAATTCGCCTGACTTGCAAATCGACAAGGATGAACCATCTAATTGTGGTGACAATAGCCTTGAAGGTGACGTTCAGTATATGACTAGTGATTCCTGCAGATTAACAGGTGATAAATGTCAAGAAAAAAAAGAATTTAAATTATGTAATTTAGCGGACGAAAATTCAACAGCTCGTTTTCAAAACTCAAAATCACCAACATCAGTTGCTTCCGAGCCAATTTTTCTCACACCTAAAGTTTATTTTGCAAATCAATCTCAAGCAAGTGAAGGATCGAATTCAATTGTATTACTCAATTTAGACGAAGTTAGACCATCATCAGCGCCAAACTACTGTGAAGAAACCAAGAGAGATTTGGAATTCGGTGAACATAATCAATATTCGATCAACCATCAAATTCAAAATAGTGAAAATTCGAAAGATAGCGGAATATTTTTAAAAGAGAGTGTAACTTTAAATAGTGAACTGATGAAAACAAGTTCAACATCAATACAAGAAGGTCAAGAAAATAAAAATGATGTGAAAAATTATGTAACCGATATTTCAAATAATAATGTAACCACATTAATAATCAATGTGAACAATCAAATAACCTATGCTGATGAATCAAAGCCAAATAGTAATATCAAATCAATTTCAACTTCAATCGAAAATGACGATTTAAAAATTAAAAATCAAACAGAAAGCAAGAACACAAATATTTTTTTAAAGCCAACACTCAATTCGATGACTGATATTGCACCATCAAATTGTATAATGAAAAGTGAAGAAATTAAATCAGTGAAATTTGATAAATTAGATAATTCAGAACGAAGAGGAGATGAGAAACTTTTTTTTAAATCACAAATTTCAAACATAAAAGAAAAATTTGAACAATCAACAATTGCGGTTACACAAAAGATGAAATCATCAAATAAATTGGTAAACTTTCGAATAGGATCATACTCGACGAATCAAATTAAAGAAGACATTTATAGTGAAAGCAAGTCGCATTATTCTTTAGAAAATTCTTGTCAGGAAAATAAATCGTCTTTTCAAAATTTGAGTTCATCGATAGAAATGATTAAAGAACAGTCAAAGCAAAAACAACAAATCGATGAACCAATAAGTATTAATAAACAATCGCCACTAATTCCAAATTCAAATTTGAAAACAATCAAATTCAAGGAGGTAGCTTTTAATGAAGGTAAATAAATAATTGCTTGTATTGAGATAAACTAACTAAATTTTTCATTAGGTTTAATCAGTGAAAATAATAATCGTGATAAAGAGATAAACAATTCGAGCGAATTCGAGCGTAATCAGGGATTCAATAATTCATGTACAAATTTAAATGATGATAATTTTTTCTTAAAAAATCAAACTGAACAGAAAATTAACCACTTTTTGACAAACAATTTATCAATGATAACACCTCAACCTTACAAAAATAAACGATCGGCCTTTCCACGTAAACTGTTTTTTAACAAAGATACTTTTGATCAAAAAGAAATCAAACAAGAATATTCAATAAATGATTCACCAATTACCGATAATTCAACCAATAACCAATTATCTAATTTTCTAAGGATATCTGAACCTCCCTTGTCAAATTATTCATTAAATAAAAAATCTCATTGTTTAAATAAAAATGATGATATTCAAGATGAACTTCGAAAACATTTTTCACTGCAATCGTCAAATTCCTTTAAAGAAGAGAAAACTCGTATTTACTTAGTCAGTGATAAACGGAATACTAATTCATACGTGTCAAATTCTGTAAATAATTCACTATCCAAACTTAATTTGTCTGATTATCATGATTCATTAATGAATGAAATACGTACTTTCGGAGGTAAAAATTCATTAAAAAGGGTAAGAATCATGATTTTCGAATTATTTTTTCATTATATTTTTGAATCATAATTGAAATATTGATTTTTTTCTCCCCTTTAAATTCACATATAGGTGCACATAAACCAGTAAGAACTGAATTCTAGCCAAATTAAATAAATCGAAATTTTCATAATTTTATATCTTTTAGCAAACCATAAAATAAAACATGTAAAAATTATATTTTTTAAAAGGATCTTGTTTTTTTTTTTTTTTTTTTTTTTTTTTT
>BLXL01006398.1:0-10570 GCA_023170135.1 Acarapis woodi | reverse complement strand
ATCATAACTTTAAATGAATATGTTAATTCCCAATAAATTTTCTGTTTCGTATAAAATAAGTTCAAAAAATCTAAATTCGAGTTTTTCGATAATATATTAAAAGCGGCACAAGTCATGAAAAAATTTTTCAAAAAAAAATTTATGCTATCACCAACAAAAACTGCAGTCTTGTCAATTAAATCATGAAAACAAGTGAATTACAAAGATATTCCATTCTGTGTTTTTATTTTGAAATTTGGCCCTCTTTTCTAAAAGCATCAAAAATTTTATTTAAATTTTTTTATTCGAATACTAATAAATTTATTTGCAAAATTCGTATTATTTCTAATATCTATAGATTTATAATCACATTTTGTTTTTTTTTGAACATATGACTTGAAAAATTTGGAAATTCTTAAAATTTTTCTACCTAATTTGTATGCGATAAGCGTATTTAGAATTGGATAAGATGATGTATAAATTTTTAATTTGCTTTGAATTCACATAAAAGACTCTCTTGAATTTCGATTTTTACAATGATTAAAAAAATTGACCATATTTTATTAGATAATAATTAACATTTTATTGTCACCAATTGATAAAATCTCAAAACAATATGACTTTATTTTCATAATCTGAATTAATCAAAGGAATCGAGTAAAAAATCCAAATCATCAACAAAACTGAGTAAATTATCAAATGACTTCCGCAGAGTAATAATTTGTCTGATCATCAATTTCAAATTAAGTAAATTCTCATAAAAATTGAATATTTGATTTAAAATTTTTTCCAATTATTTTTATTTTATTTCTAAATTATGGTTGATTCGCTAGATAAACTGTCTTAATTTTTAATTTAATAGAATTTTTCTTGTTAAAAGAGTTTCAGAAAATTCAAAAATATATTTGCAACCTTTTAATTGAATTTATACGAAAAGCTTTGTTTTTTAGAAAACATTAGCAATGAAAAAATTTTGTTTATAGTATTCAATATATTAGAAATGCTTAAGTTTCGAACAAAAAATAAAATATAAATTTGAAATTAGGAAAAAAATTATTTATATTTATATTCAATAAATAATAATATTGAACAAAAAAATGAAAATCATTTCAAATTATTTTTATTAAAATAGAATTTATTCGATTATCAATTTTTATGATTTTTTATTGTTTTAAATGATTAAATAATGAGTACATAAATTTTTTATGATTCTTTACAAAAAATTTTTAATTCAAATAAATAATTTACATTTCGAATAATTGGTACATTAATGCAAACTCTTATTAAATGTGTTTGATTAACAAAAAATTTCATATATATTTTTTTATAAATTATTTTTTTGTACTTATGATATTGGTAAAATATATTTTTTTGACATAATTGTGTTTTTCATGAAATTCAATAGAAGAATAATTGAAGATTATATTTTTTCATTTAAAAAAAGAATAAATTAAATTTGAGCATTTTCAATGAGATCGAAACAGGATGAATTGTTAGTTATGATAATTCAAGTATAAAATCTAATGAAGTTTCTACTAATAAAAGAGTAATTGAATATAAAAGAATATTTTAATTAAATTTAAAAATAAATTTTTTCTATAAAAAAAGTTATTCATCATTTTCAACTGTTTTAGCATATTGAGAAAGTATAACTGCGACAAAAACAATAAGTAAAAGAAGAGTAAAACCTACTGCAACTAGTACGACTAACATTATCAAATCGATTATTTGCTTTTTGAAAAGAGAATTTTAATGAAATATATTAGTTTATAATAAAACAAAATATTTAATCGATTTAAAAATAGAATCCTTAGAGTAAAAAAATTTAATAACAAAACTTAAAGACATTCATTACTGCCATCAAAAATAAATAAAAATACGAGAAAACTTGGTATCAAAATTCAGTTTCTCAACTTACCTTTAATTACTTTTTTCTGATATAATTTTTCTCTACTTTCTATTGCTTTTCTTTAATTTTATTCAGTTTATCTTGATCCAAAATATAGATTTGAATGTTAGTCTATTAAATTATATTTTTGAGATTTCAATTATTTTTTATTTTTATTTAGCAAACAAGAATATTATAACTTGAAAAAATCGTGAATGAGTTTATTATGTCAAAGTTTTTTTTCTTCCTAATTTATATCAGATATTTAATGATACGAGCTATAAAAAATTTTTGACTAGCTTCAATTTTTTTTTTTAAATTGCTAATTAGGGAATTCATATTGAACTTGAAAATTCGAATTAGTAATTGAAAAAATTAAGCCTTTTGGTTTCCTATAAATTTAATACTATCGTTTGCATTAATGGTTAAAATGACATTTTTCTAGTCCTACATTACATTAATGATTCAATTCTTGGATACGTGATTTTAACGTTTCTGAATCGATTTTTGTTGCGAAATAATAAAAATTCAATTAATTTGATTTTTTCGGTAAGATCTTTTTTGTATAGAAATTGCCTTGCATTAAAATTTAAAATTCACCATCAAATTAGCTATTTTATATACTTGAAGATTACTTTTTTTATCAAGCATATTTTTATAATTTATTAATTTAATATATAGTATAGTAGAATATTTCTCTTGATAACGTGTTTGAATGCTTATTCGAAACTCCACTTTTTTAAAATAAACGAGATTTTAAGAAGATTTATAATTGAATTATTTTTCGAACATCCCATAAAGTATTAAAAAGAATTTAGACTTCTTTATTTTTTGAACTTATTCAATTTTACGAAAAAAATTTTTTTCAGTCACAAATAAATTTCGCTCAAGAAAAATGCAGACTTTTTTAAAAATTAGAAACAGCCTTTTTTATCTAAAAAAGTATTTATATTCTTTATTGAATTAAAATTTGACACAACACATCAATTTATATATAATTTTTGGTTGAATTCGAAATAAAATGTATTTTCAAAGTTAATGTTCTATCTTTTAACTTTGAATAAAATATTGAGAAAAATTCAAAGCATTTTTTAAAAAACAGGTCGGAAATGGCAATATGATTGGAAAAAATATAAATAAGAATTCGTTAATTTCTTTTTTCGGGATGTTTGAACATATCAGAGCGCTAAATTGTTTGCTTTCCGTATTTGATATTTAAGAGTATCAAAATTTTGCATTCAAATTTCGAAATATGGATTTTAAATATTAAAATAAAGGAATCAAAATATTTCTCAAATATATATTTTGAAATTCACAATAATAAAAACTTTATTTACATAAATTGAAGAGTAAAACTAGTGAAAATGCATTCGTTTCAAATAGTAGATTTAAAATTAAGGTTCGAAGTTTGTGAAAAATTATTTGTCACCAACCAAAAAACACTTTTTTATTACACATAAATTTAAGTGGACAGAAAATTAGACACGAATTTTAAATTAAAAATTTAAAGATACTGCGTTTTGTGATAATAGAGTTAAATTTTTCTCCAAAGTAAAACGTTGAAAAAAGTTTAACACACACGTTTGTGTATATTTTTAGAACTATTTTTATTAATAAAAGATAGTAAGCATGAGATAGATTTTAACCTTTTTTTCCATTCGTCGATACTTATTATATGCGAAAATTGAGCGTATATTTAAAATAATTTAACATGCATGTGCTTCTGCGATAAAATATGAGAACAAACTAAAAAATTACGGTACGTTGAATTCTTGTTTCTTTTCTATTTTTTTTTCTAGTCAGATAAAATTTAATACTTTTTTTTTTTCAATTACTTTTCACGAATTTTTATATCAGGTTTTCGCTTGAAAGTCCTAAAAAAATATCAAATAAAGCGCAGTTATATCCTTGTCCGACATAATTCCACATATTATAATTCCAAACTATATTATTTTTCTACACACATTAAATACAGAGAATATATATAAACTACAAAATTTGAAACTTTGATTATATAGATATTATCACATTTGATTAAAAAATCCTATATAATACTTTTTCATTCAGATGCTTTAATCGCAATATAGTGAAATTATAAAAAGTTCTTAAAAATTTTACAAATCTAGACTTATAAATAGGGTGGAGAAAAAAGTAAGATCGTATTTTATATAGAAACTATTTTATTCGCAATTTGCAAAGGTATTGACAAAGGATACAGTATTTGATCGAATAAAATTCTTGAGTGACTGTCCTAAACAATATCAATGTGTGTTTGTCAATATATATATAATTTAACTTTGAATTGATAAAAAATGAAAAGTTCATTTAACTTTGAATTCAAATTTAATGGGTACACGATTTATTAATATTTTTTTTTCTATATTATGTAATAATACTATAACTGAAATTAGAACTTCAATAATGAACCAAGTTTTTAAATTAATCATAAGTGAATAAGCATAACTAAAGAATCAGTATATTATATTCTTAGTAGGGGATTAGAATTTTTTTTCATTCCAGAGATTATTCAATGATATCAATTTGATAATTATATTGATGGGCATTGATGATCTTAGAATTAATTCAGACATAAATTTTTTTTGAAACAATGATTAAAATTTAGTTTCATTTGAAGATATTGAAAATGAAGGCACATACAATTGTTGATTATTTATTAATTTATGTTTTCATTCCTTTTCAAATAATGTTAAACAATTTTTAGACGTTCAAAATTAGAGACATGAATAATTCAATAGAATGAAATTATTTATTTATATTTTTTTATTTATTTATGATCAACAAGAAGGATTGGAATTCATAAAATTTAACTTTTGAAATTGAAAGATATACTTTTGTTTTTTGAATTCAAGATTTATTAATAAAAACTTTATATCATGACTTGAAAATCTGAATTTCATAATAATTTTTATTTTTTAACTTTACTTTACTTTTATACTTTATTTTTATATTTTCAAATATTTAATAATTTAACCAAAGGTGCATTTCTCAAATCGATAACTTTAGAAATCATAATATAATAAAAAGATAATTTTTTATTCCTATATTGAAAAAATTTCCAAGTTAAATTGTTACAAATCTTTACTTGAGATGTGTCATTTGAAATCAACTGAATCATTGAAAACGAGAAATTTCTAAAAGTATTTTTAACAATTTTGACGATTTTAAAGACATTTCCAATAAAAATTATGATAAAAATATTTATACCTATATATAATATATAATAAATAAAATTTGAAGGAAAAATTCGACACATATGTTTTTGTAGCCCGTCGCTTCATTATTTTTTTAAAAATCATTTAACAAAGATATTCTTGATTTTTTTTTAAAAAATCCTCAGAATTATAAATTAACGTAAAAAAGCGAAAATTTCATTGAAATATGTCAAAGCTTCCGTCTATTACCTTGGAATAAACAAGCTTTTTATCCAATTTAGTCAATATTTTATAATAAATCATTACTTTGTATTATTTTAAAAAATTACCCGATCTCGACGGATAAAAATTGATTACTATAATAAAATTTGATTGGATGCTTAATTCTCTAGTGCTTGTGTTTTTGAAGATTTTTGCTAATCGAATAGAAAAAAATATTTAAAATTACATGGAATTTAGTAAATGAAGAAAAAATAATAAAATGAAATTATCATTAATTTTTATTTTGGGACGAAACATTTATTAAATCAATTATATTTTTAAAATTAAAAAGCAGGAAATTTTTAAACATCTTGCGTTTGATTTGAAAAATCTTAAAACTGAAAAAATTTAAAAAATCATAAAAATATAAAACAAGCTATTTTTAAAAAAATTTTCAAATCTAAAAAATATTAGAATTTATTCCAGGAAATTCAAAATTGATTTCGAAAAATAAAAAATTCGGAAATCATATTTAGTGAAATTTTTTGGGAAAAAAAATATATTTTTATTTACGATTTGTATATGTTCTTGGAAAATTATACAACGCTTGATTGAATATTACTTTTTCTTTGAAAAAATGGCTTAAATGTATTAGACCGAAATAAAAAAAATACAAAGCGTAAAATATTTTATGAAATCCCGACGAATATTCTAATTTAGTTCGCTGCTTTCAAGTATCACAAAATTTAAAAAGATTGAGAAAAAAGAAATAAATAAGATTTACTTCGAAAAAATCTTCAGAGGTGAATAGGATGTCTCAACTACTCGGACAAAATTTTACATCTTAAAAAATATTTTTATCATGTAAATATTAAATTTTTCATTTATTGGGTGAATTTTCAACTTAACTGGATTTTTATCTTTTTTGAGTTTTTCTTTTTTACTCATTCAAATATATCAAAAAAATAATCATAATTACTAATTTTTTTTGTCGTCTTTTTGCAACTTGTAAGACATTTTTTTTTATTAAAATTTACCTTCGCAAAAAATTCAGAAATTAAAAAAATCTTTGAAAGTTGTCACAGTATTTTCATTTCACAAAAACAAGCTCACAATTGAATCCGAATTTTTTTTTTATAAAAAAAAAGTAACCAAATTTTTTTAACTTAATTTATTTAATATATGCATATGATTGTAAAAACCGTCTGAGAAGAAATCAATTTAAATATTAGAAGTCAGATCAAAAGTTCAAAAAAATACGAAAGCATTTATCTTTTAAATCAATTCTGTGAAGCTTTTTGATTTAGAAGCAAAATTATCAATTAAGTTTTGGGATTTAAAAATTGTCAACCAACTTGCTTTTATATGATCATAGATTTTTTGCTGCCCTAACAACTACAGAAATAAATGCAGCTCAAAATCTAACTCGTTTATTAAGTAATTAAACTAATAACTTTTCTTTTCATTATCGCAAACATGGAAATATTAAAAGCAGGCCAATAATAGTGATGACAGTTCTAATTTATTTAAGACGTGATTTTAATTTGGTCGAATTTTTTCCTATAAGTTAAATCTCGATCCTATTTGTAAAATAATTTCAAGTACAAGAATTTAAGAAAATTTTCTGCTAAGAGATTATCTGTATAAATAATTTTGGTTATCTATCTTAAGTCATTTATATTTTAAACAATAAACTTCAAATTTTTGAGCACTAAAAAGACTTCAAAAATCGAATTTTCATTTAGTTTTAGTGTTTTATTTTGAAAAAAATTAAATTTAAGAAAAAATAAAAATCAATGAGAAATAAAATTAAAACAAAATTTTAAATTTATTATCCTTGATTAAAATTTGATCTCATTTATGAGTGTATTTTAATAAAACTAGATAGTTGAAAAAAATATTAAGTTAATATGAAGCATTATTTTACTTCCGTTAATAAATATAAAAAAATAGACATAATAAAAAATTCATTATTTTTATTATGAACTTTCTTTGGACAGGCTTCAATTATTGTCAGAAAAAAAATTTTTTAATTTTTATAGAAATTTTCTTGATTAGCATAAAATTCCGATTTTTCTTTAAAGCATTGTCTAAATCCTTCAAAATATTTCTCTAACTTAAAATAAATTTTTTCTCAATTATTTTTTATTAAAGTCTGAATTTAATCTGGAAATATATAGAAAAAAAAAGTTCGATTTTGACCTATGTTTTTTAATTAAAGTTTTTCTTATTAAGAAATTATTACTACTAATTAAAGTAAAAGTTATTTTATTCTATGCTTCAGTAGAAAAAAATTCATTCTAAGTTCTTATGTTTTCGTTTCAATTTTTTTTTCGTTGTAAACTCTGCAAAGCCAAAAAAAAAATAAACTTAACAAGATCTTTTTGATACATTGAATCTCTTGTATAAAATTAAAATAGTTTGTTCGCTAATATTTACTCATTAGAATCTTGAGTGCTTATCGAAAATGAAGTATTTTGATCACATTTTCATTGAAATTTAATAATGAGAAAATTTTAATTCATACCAGTAATTTGTCAAAAAAAATAAATTCTAGTTTTCTTTAGATACAAATTTGGCGGAAATTTTTTTTTTGTCATGTTCTATTTGATATTTACTATTTAACCGATAAAAAAAATAATTGGTTTATTATTGTTTTTTAAAATAATCGAATCCTGGTCAGTAAAACAAAAAAAAATTTCTGCATTGATTTCAAAAGAATTTAGAAATCAAAAGAGATCAAAAAACTTGCATTTTGACATTCACTGACAATATTTAAAATGTTTTTCAATACTAAATTCTTATGTGTTCAAACTTATATAGCTGTAAAGTAATTGAATTGGTTTGAGAAAACGAATTCGAAAAAAATAAATTTAGTAGCGATTCCGGGAGTGTTAACGAATATTGCTGAGTTCGAAACCAATATTTGTTTTGAATTTCAGGTAGAAAAATAATATACTTCAGTTTATAAGATTTCAAAAAAATTTTACAGCTATAATTTTGATAAAATATCAACCCATAGTTGTGTTGCTTCTAAATCTATCTAAAAATATCAAAATTTAATATGGGCTTCTGAATAATATTGTTAAAAATTAGAATTACGAGATCATTGTAATTTTTTTCAAAAAAATAGACTTGAATTTTTTTGAAAAAAAAAATAGTTCGAACAATTATGAATATAGATGACATTGTGACTTTTTAGATTTGAGACTCAATTTTCTTTTTGAATTTAAATTTTGATATAAAATTACACAATAATTGCAATGTAAGTAAAAAAAATGTGCATTTTGTAACAAACAAACCTTGTTATGCAAAATTAATTTCCGATAAAAAAACCCGAATAAATACTTACCATTTGAAAGAAAAATAAAAATAAAATAAAATGTCCTTAGTTCAATCAAATCAATAAGAGTAGGGTTCCAATCATAAGTAAATTTTGAGTAACACATTTCGAAAAAATTTTTTGTATTTAAATATATCAATAGGGAGAACTCAATAAAATTAATTCAAATAAATTCGCACAAATGTGGGTTTAAAAAGTCTGAACGATCATCGGATAATTCGAGAGACGATAAAATTTAGAAAAAAATAATTTTATCTAATATTAAAATTATATTTTTTAATCTAAAAAATTTTATCCAACATTTAATCTATTTGCAAAAATTTAAAAATTTTTATTTAACTGTGAAACACATGAGTACATTTAAACTCAAAATCTTGAAAAAATAATTGCAAGCATATAAAGATATGTAATTAAAAAAAAATATATCATTCAATAAGATTAATTAATATTTTAAAAATAAATTCAATTTTTTAGATGTTTGCTGGCAATTTGAAGCTTCAAGATCGTTTGAAAATATTTAAGCATTAAATGTTGAACTATTTTGAATCCATTTTTCGAAATAAAATTAGTGCCGAAAAAAAATTTAACCATGCAGAAAAAATATAAAATAAGTTGAACATCACTGAATGCGCAGTTCATCAAAATTGTGTAATGGACTAGATGGAAAAAATTTGGCGGAAATTAATTCAAATATTTTTCAAATCCTCTAAAACTTCTATATAATTTCCTTCCTTTTATTTTATAAATGAAAAACTTGATTTGAATCATATTGAAATTTTTATTGAAATATTGTTTGAATATAATAATGTATATTACAATAAAAAATATACATTATTAAAAAAAATAAAAATTAGCTATCAAATGTCTTCAACATAAAATTAATCGCCTTATTTTTATCTTTTCTCACGCCTATTTGAAAATCTTAAATGCTTTAAATTGTCAAAAAATAATTTAATTTTTCCTTATTTAGTTGAAATAAAATATAATGTCTAAATTTTTGATTCAAACAATTTATAGATTTTAGTTCAGAATAATTTTTTTTCGTATTTAATCTTCTATATTTGAATATTGAATCACTTATATTTAATCAAAGCTAAATACACACTATGCAGTCTACAAATGAAAAAATTTCGTATTATTTACAAGTGCAAACTGAGTATTAAAAACCAAATGATAAATTAATTCTTAATTTCAATAATTCAAAAACAATTGTTTGAAAATTATGTCAAAAAAAAAAAATAGTTCTGATGGTTAGCATAAGTTGTCCCATCAAAATTGCTGTTTTTATATCATTAATGTTTTAACAACAGTGTTAGAAGTAATCGTGATGTAGAAATTAATTTACGATCTTCAAAATACTTGTAGAATTTTTACTCACCATTGAAAAAAAAATAAAAGATTTATTTTGAAGCTATGTATTTCTTCTCAATGATTGATTTTGATATGGTAAGTACATATTATTTATATGAAACATATAAAACAAAATTTTTATTTTCTGATATATCATTATTTCATATTTCTTTATTTTTTGTAAAATTACAATTTCTCTAAAGAAAAAAATTTCTTAAGTTTCAAAAAATTATTGTAGCATTTTTCGAAAATTAATTTTGAGAATTAAAAATACAATTGAGATACTATTTTCCTTGAAAATTTTTTTGAAGATCTTATAAAAACAAGTGAGTTTTTGTATTCAAATTGTGTTAAAGCAATAATTTTAGGTTTGAGGAAAATTGAAACTTTGATTCGTTCAAATAAATTTTTTTTAATAGTATCATAAAATGATTCTAATAAGTATTCATTTGATCTCATTTTTTTAGACATTCCACTCTTATGGTAATTTTACATAAATTAACTACTTTTGATCATCACTATGAAAATATATTTATTGAAAAAATAAAGAGAAATTCGAAATTTTATTATACCCTAAAATAAGTATATATTTAAATTTGTTCTAAGAAAAAAAAAAATCTAGAATAATAATTTTTG
>BLXL01006391.1:0-13116 GCA_023170135.1 Acarapis woodi | reverse complement strand
ACGTCTTAATGGAAGATGACGAATCGCAGCTGCTGTTTCACGGGTATTCTATTTATTTATTGTATTGTAGATTTTAAAAAAAAATTTTTCAAAATCCTGAAACTCAATTCAAAATGGTTGTTGAGGTGAGTAAAGTATTTGTAAATAATTTGTTTTTTTTTTTTTAAATTCCATCTCAAGTCTTGCTTTGAAGATAAATATTGTTTTCGTTTTAAGATTTCCAGTGTTTTTGAAGCTAGAAAATCTAGATAGAACTTTACTAATTTCTATTTTTTTCCTTAAAAACAGCTTGTAAAGCTAAGGGTTCGAACTTAAGAGTTCATTTTAAGGTATGTTGATACAATTTCACTTTTCATAATTTATCGTGTCCATTACCTTAATTTGCAATTTTATCCATTTTGTTCTATTATTTCTTATTTAATTTGAAAAATTTTTTTTTAAAATCTACAATACAATAAATAAATAGAATACCCGTGAAACAGCAGCTGCGATTCGTCATCTTCCATTAAGACGTGCTCAACGTTATTTGAAAAATGTGATCGCCAAGAAAGAAATTGTACCCTTCCGCCGTTACAATGGTGGTGTAGGTAGAAAAGCTCAAGCTAAAGCGTTTCATCACAGTCAAGGTCGTTGGCCAAAGAAAAGTGCTGAATTTTTATTACAATTATTAAGGAGCGCAGAAAGTAATGCTGATTATAAAGGTATGGATGCTGATCGTCTTGTTATAGAACATATTCATGTAAATCGAGCACCTAAGATGAGAAGAAGAACTTACCGAGCTCATGGTCGTATTAACCCATATATGAGCAGTCCGTGTCATATTGAATTAATTTTAGCTGAAAAAGACAATATTGGTATGTATCATTCGATAATTTATGTGTAAAAATGATTCTTATTTTAAATTCTCTTATTCTTTCAATTAACCTAGTTGCTAAAGTGACTGATGAAGAACCAACTAAAAAGAAACTGTCAAAAAAGAAGTTGGCGAGGCAAAAATTATTAAGAAGAGAGTAGATCGTTTCAAATATGTGTATTAATAAATTTACGTGTATTTTTCTTATGAAAAAAAAAAAAGTTAATTTTAATTTAAATAGGAATTAAAAAAGATTTTAAAATTCTATCTTTTCCGTTTATTTTGCTCGATAATTTTTAAATTAGATTTATATCTTTTTTTAAAAAATTTTTATATTCAAAGTATTATTCGATTTCCATCTTGTCTTCAGCTCCTTTTTTAATGTCTATGTCGTCAAGCATCTCATTGATACTGATCTTGGGAAGATCATCGATTTCTACATCATCTTTGCTTTTTAGATTTTTGTAAATATTCACGTTTGCACGTAATTCTTCATCTTCTTCTACATCATCCATAAAATCATTGAAATCATTGTCCGTAGCGGTATCAATCGAATTGCTGCCCAACTTTATTCGTCTCAATTTCCATTTGCGTCTAGCGTTTCGAGTTGCATGATCAATATAAAATTTCTTCACAACAATTACATCAGGCAGTATTTTGTTACTTGATGAATAGGCTTCGTAATTATCATCATTTATATTACTATTTGCTACATCAAAACCTAAAACCATGTCGCCTGGATTTAATTTTCCTCCTAAATGACTTATTGTGTGTATATAATTTTCATGTTTACCTAATTCAGATGTTTTTATCAACCACAAATCAGCAAGTGTATGTTTTGTTGAGTAATTACGATTCACATGTTGATCATATTTCTGATTTTTGATCAATTCAACTTCCATAACGGTGTAATTCGTCATTTGTCTTATAGTTGCGAATGGTTTGAAAGGATGTCGAAAATAGCATTGTTCATTTAGTTCAGCTGTTTTTAACGTAAATGGATCAATTAAGAAAATATTATTTGTGATTCTTAAACATATGCATATTTGTCCAATGTTGCCGAGATGTTTAGCAAGTGCATTTGGTAAACATATTATATCATCTTTACATACGGGCACCACTTCAACTGAATAAGTATATTTGTATTTGTATGTATTGCTGTGTGTATCGTGCGATATTAATTGTTGAGACGGCATATATCGACAAGGTATAACTGATTGCAAAAAATCGACAAATTTAATTGCATCATCTTTTTTGTCAAAGTAAAAATCGATTCCCTCGTGTTTGGGTTTTATATCTACTGTATTAGAATGTGCTTGATGTTTAATTATTAATTGTTCTAAATAGAACAGTGTTTTCTTATGGCTTGTTTTCTGTCGAACTTGAACGACTGATGTCCAATAATCGTTTGCTTCTTTACGATGACACGCTTCACAAAACAAATTTTGAACAATGTATTCGCATACAAAGACCTGTTGTAAAATTGCACCATTAAATACCTCTTTTTGAATCGTTAACTTTACTTTCAAACGTTTTGAATGAGGTTCAGTATATAAAAATGTAGCGTCGACTAAATGAACTTTGTTAATATTTTTTAATTTTTTAATACATAATGACAATAATTCTCTTGATTCTAAGGCGCTTGATTGCCAAGTTCCAGGTACAACTTGATATCTTCAAAAAGCAAATATTTTTTATTTTTTTTATTTGAAATTTTCATTTATTTACCTTTCACATCCTTTACAAAAATATAAAATCGCTTGTTTAGGAATTCCTTCGCTAATATCTACGTTTGACTTGAGACAGCTCAGACACATATTCGATATGTTTGTATCAATTAGAGTTGAACATAGACAACATTGTCTTAATTTGAAAATAATAAATGATTATATGGGTTTAACAGGTGCTTATAAATAAACTCACATTTTTGTTGGAGTCCGCTTTTCTACTTCAATATAATTAGGTTTCATTTTAAATGATCAAATAAAATAAAAAAATCACGTTTTTTTAACAGTTTTTATATTTTGATACGCAAAAATTTGAAATAAATTTCTTAAATTTTATTTTCTTGAGAACGTTTTCGAATTCAGACATTCGCAATTTGTAAACAAAAATACAATCTTATAGATGACGTTACCAGTTCGAAACAGTTTGCGCCTTTGAAAAAAGTCATCTGCTCCTATTGTATTTAAAAAAAGAAAACAACAGTTATCAACAAATTATCTTATGATTTCTTCACTGAATTATTCTAACTCTTAATTTTTACTTATATCTGCTAATCAAATAAATCAACTTTTATTGTATCGAAAGTTGAAATTAACATAAATCTTATCATGTCATTAGGAGGTGTTTTATTTGAAGATATATTTGATATTAAGGATATTGATCCGGAAGGAAAGAAATTTGATAGAGGTATGTTAGTTCACTTTCTTAATATTTTTGTTTTGAGATATTATCACACCTAATATATCGTAAATTTAATGGCTCAATTAAAAAAATAAATTTGCGTTACAAATTCTCAAATAATTATCCTTTTTTTATAATATTTAGTAAGTCGTCTTCATTGTGAAAGTGAATCATTTAAGATGGAATTAATTCTCGATGTCAATACGCAAGCTTATCCGGTCGAATTAGGTAAGTTTTTAATCTCAACTGTTTTACTAAAATTCGATTTATTTACGCAAGTTTTTTTCGATCAATCGCAAATTTTTTTTTCATCATTCACTCTTAAAAATTAATAGTTTGAATATTTATGTATGAATTTTTGCTGTTTATCATACATTTATTACTTTAGTTTGAAAATATTTTTTATTCATTAATATCGTTTATCTTATATTTAATTTGTGTTTTTATTCGATCAAAAAAATTTATATGATTAATAAAAAAACAATAGTTGTAAATTGTTAAATTTTCATTTCAATATTGTCTTAGTAGTGCATTTAATTCTTATATATGTATACCTTTAAATTTTTATTTTTTTCTATGAAATTATTTATCATCTTTATTTCGAACTAATATTTTCACATTAATTATTTCTAAATTTAAAAATTTTTATACGAAATCATATGTTTAGAGATTTTTTTTTATAAGTTTCTTAGATATAATAATTAGTTAATAATTTATGATATTTTAATTCTTCGATGAAATTAACAAAAAATACTATTAAAATTGTACATTAACAATGATTAAAAATAAATAATAAAGCATTGTGATGAATTTTCAAATTATAAATTTTTATAATATTCGCACAAATTGTCTAATCATAACTAGATAATTTAAAACTAAATCATAAATAATTTTCAATTTGTGAATGTTCTCGATTTTTTTTTATTCAAATATTAATAACGCTAAAAATATTTTATCTTGACTTGATTCACCAACAATTGTTTATACATCACTATTTGCCCTAAGCCAATTATGAATATAATAAGAGATCAAATTTAAATTTAAATGAAAAATCAATTTACTTTTTTACAATCAAATTATATTTGGCTGATTTAATGTGTAATGAAAAGTGAATGCCGAAATGTACTAAATTTTTTACTCCAATTCAATTCTAAACTTTTCTCGGTTGTTTATTTCGATATTTTTTCTATTCACTTTTCCTGTTTTGTTTTTCTTTAAATTTTAATTTTATTAATTTATGATGAAAAAAATTCAAACTCTCAAGTTTCGATGATTAAAATTAATGATCGCTGTTGATTGAGATTTTTTGTTAGAATAATGCATCACTTGCTTAAAATTGAATTTGGAAAATAAATTTTCAGTTAGTTGAAATTTCCATGTAACTATTAAAATTATTAAGTTTTTCTCTTTAAATAAATTACTATATGTAAAAAAAATCTGTATATAAATCTTTTGTTTATATTTTTAGTTTTAGATCCTATACTAATTTTTTTCACCACATAATAACTGTCAATGAATCATTTTCAAATTGTAGTTTTTTTTAATTTTATTTTAAGAATTATTTATAAAAATTTTTCTTTAATTAATTCGTGAACCGGATTACGGTTTTTTAAAACTATTTTCGAATTTCTAGGATCAAATATTTTCAAATAACAAAAGTTATATGTGAACATCGTTTGAATATTGATTTTTTTTTAATTAGTAATTTTTACGATTCAAATGCATGAAAACATTGTTAGTACAAGTTACTAAGAGTTAATTTTTTATTTGTATATTGATTCAATTAAGTTGAAAAATTATTTATCAAATGATATAAATTTCCAAGCAATTGCATGAATTTATATTTGGCTTACATATTTCCAAATAATTCATTTTATTTATTTTATTCAATCTATCATTTCAAAGTGAAGCCACAATAGAGTAAATAAAAAGTTGCTCGACAGCAGGTATTTATAATATATGTATTATATTCAAAAAATCTCATATTTAATTAATGGAGTATTTATGTATAAATTATAATGAATAATTTGATGATACTCAATTTAACCTGATCTTATTATATAATCATTTCGATCGTTAGAATTTTGAATGATCGATAAATATTTACTATCAATCTTCATGAATCCGTCAGTTTGAATTTTTTTTTCAATTAGAAAATAAATTTCAAATTATTATAATTATTTCCATAATTTGATTAAATCATAATTAATAACAATGTGAATTTAATTAGATTTAATCAAATTTATCTGGGCAATTCTAATTTGTACGTATAACACATTTAGTTTCTGTTTTTTTTTTTTTCATTCATAATGAAATTGAATAATGATTCACGTCAAAAAATGAAATGATGCATATTTAAATGCTTTAATATTTTATTGAAATTTACATTTATATATATTATTTGAAAAAAATTTAAAGTCTAAAATTTATAAGAATTTACCTGTTTAATCAAAGTTTGACAAGTTATTTTTACTTGCAAACTGGTTCTTTTGCTAATTATTTCTGAAAACCTGTCGAAATGAATCATCTTTTATGTATTCGACAATTGTTTTTTTCAAAGTTCTTAATTTGTCATCTAGAAAAATTCATCTCTCTCTTTTTTTTTTTTAATTTTCTTTTTTAAACACATTATGGCCTTTATTTGATATTCGATGATTTAATTGATCTTTGATATACCTGTTGCGTAGTGATGAACAAATAGACTAGGGGGAAAAATTTGTTAAAACAAATTAGTTATTTTTAGCCAATCAATGCGATTTCACAGGTAAAATATTTGCTTTTCAAAAAAAAAATTGCTGATTAGTGTGTAAATTTTTATTTCAAAATTGATGATTTTTTTGAGATTCTCTATTCATTTTTTACCTATGATTTCATTTTTTTCTTTCACACTCCTAGAATTCAATATATTCGACACAATTGATTAATTGTGTGTAAGAAACATTTGAAAAAAAAAAAGTATTCACACTATTGTTCTGAGCGATAAAGAGAAGTCATTTTAAAGACTCTGGTACGAATGTGTTATATATTCGGGATAAATAATATGCCAAATTACAGTTTGATATAATTGCATGACTCAGTAGGTATGGGCAATGTGCAAATGTGTTATTTTTTTTACAACTAAATGATTTGATTTTCAGTGCAGATTCCTGAACAACCTGATGAATAATTAAATATACGAATCACCGTCTACATTCCTTTTTAATACCGCTTTCATTTATTTTATTTTTGCCTATTGAGTTCGTGAAACCGGTTTCTTGCAAATCACACTTCTCTTATTCACATTGTTCTTCTAAATACTACCACGATTAATTACCATCGTATTTTGCTATTGCTTGCAATTATTCGTTCTGGCTAGCTCTTGAACATATTTGGCCATCTTTTTATTCCATAAGCTTGCTCCTTTTTCATTTTCCTCTTAATTCATAGAGTACATAATTCATTTGTTACGCCTTATGAATCAAAAACTCAATTTAGTAGATAAATTAAAGGTACATCAAACAGGTAAATTTAATAGATGGATTCAATGAAAATATAGTCAATTCAAAAATCAAATTCAAAGTCAATTCAAGTGTAGATTTGTTTTTTTTTTTCAAAAATAGAGAGGATTTGATTTTTTTTTTTGTATCCACGTAAGGCAAATTTCTTTACACAATTTTTCTTGTTCTTCAAAATATTATCATTCGCTACTATCTTTGGAACAAGTATGAGCTCAACTTTTCTTTTTTATCGATCACCTATTTTCAAATTTCGTCAAATTTTTTTTGTATCATTGTTTTTTTTGAAAATGTAGTCACTTGTTGATCTAATGAAATATTTGAACGAAGCGTCGAAAATTTTGTAATTTTTTTTTTAAATTTTTGGTAATCATATCATTTTATTCAGAAATCAACTTTATAACTTTTTGTAAAACTTTATTATTCATACTTGAACTGAAAAAATTTGATTTAATATTTTAAACGAAGGTATTATTTTGTTTTATAATCAATTTTTTGATTTAAGTAAATTTAGCTTGTTTTTCTTTCATTGCCTTTTTTGTCGAAAACGGTTTTTATGGAAATGTGCTACATAAAATATTAATATTTTTTCGATCAAATGAAATCTTTCAATTTATTTTGAGGTAAATTCCACTGTAAAGAATCTGTAAATTTGATTTTCATTTGCTTAAATCAGTTCAAATAAAAATTAATTAGTGAAATATCTTGAATACTTGAATATTTCGTGGCTGAATAGTTTTTTGTGTATTTTTATCTGCAGAAAAAATATTTAGTTGAATTTGATTTCACAATTTTTAAATCTTTCATTTATTATTACTTTAAGATTGCAATTTTTTTTAAATGTCATTTTTTTTCACTTGACCAAATAAGAAACTGTTTTCGATATTTTTTTTGCAAATTTATAATTAATAATTATATTTTTAATTGAATTTTAATTTTATTTAATGAATTTCTATTATTGTCAAAACAATTGTTAATAATTTAAATTAATAATTTTTTTTTATCAGCATTTTATATTTACATACTCGAATATCAAGTCAGTTAAAATGTATATATAAAATCTCATACTAAATTTTATATTTCTCTTTTGAAATGCTGCATGTAGTCATTCACTATTTTATCTGCAAATATTGGCAGTTAAAATTACTAATTTTTAGCATTATTAGTGACATTAAACGATACTATTATTAATTTATTATGCTATAAATAGGTAATTAAATTTTTTAATTGACTATTTGAGTTTGATTAAATCAATTCGATTATATTCTGAATTTTCTTGGCTTATATAAACGTTCTAAGTCTATTCAAGCTTTCATTGAACTTATAATAATCGCTAAAAATTTTTGTTTTTGGCTTGAAAGCATTATTATGTATAAAAATAGTCTAAACTACAAAAAAAAAAATTAAAAAAAAAACCTGTGTAAATTATCTCTATAAATTTATTCTAGTATTTTTGATAGAAATTATTCTCTTAAGATATAAGTAAATAAATACGTAAATAGAAAATTATTTATTTCTTGATATTTCACTGAACACTAAAATAAATAGGCAATAGATTGTATAATTTTTTTTTGTCTAAACTATTTTTTCCTTCAAGCAAATCGTTGCATAATTATTCAACGGATTCATTAAAACCAAGTTTATTTTTGAAAATAACTTGACATTGTGAATATTAAAAAATTTCAAGTATCTTCAAATTCTCTATTTGATTAATTGATTTTTACACAAGTCTTCATCTCACTATCAATTTTCTATATGCCTTGTAAATATGTTTGACATAATTTTCAACAATCTAGAAAGATGAAAATACAAAATATTTGAAAACAAAATTCGAATTTTTTATACAATTCATAAAGATTAATTTAAAAAAAAATTCATTTTATAATTTTGAAAATTTATCTAAATTATTGACTTTTTTAAATTGAATTAAATCTTCTAATGAGAGTCAATTTTTTCTCATTGTCAAAATGATAGATGATTTCATAATTTTAAAATTAATCAGGTGGACTTTTTTTTTTTGGGAAGTTGAATTTTCCTCAAAACATTTCCTTGAAATTAAAGTTTGAAGTTCTCAATTCGAAGTTTTTATTTTCAATTTTCGATGATCCAATTTATTAAAATTTTTATTGGTTAAGATTGGTTATTTTGTTTTAATTGAATTTTTTTTTTATTCGAACAAAACTTGCATTTTATTTACTTCTAGAAAATGAGAATATATATATATATATATATATAAAATATATATTTCTTATTTATTAAATAACATTTATTAAAAATTCGTCATTAATGATATGCTCTGTGATGAGAAGTGAATACTCATTTTGCATTAATATTATTTGAATTAATATTTATACCTTTCTCATTATATAATTTATTTGATGAACAATGCCTTTATAAATTAATTTTTCTATATAATATATACTGTGTAAAGGAGAAAGAGAGAGTAAGGTAACAAGTGCATTCGGATCGTTCGTACTTTCTATATAAATCTTCTATGTATACGAGTTGCGTAAATTAACTAGAATCTTTGGTACGCACCAATCAACCATGTTTATATTGTATGCTTTAATCTTATACTCTCTTCTCTAGTCTCAGCATGCATCTCTGTTCTAGGACAACATCGTAAATCATATGTATTCGAACCTGCTCTCTATCAATTATCTTTTATGCATTAATAATATAAGCTGTACAGTATTTCATGTTTATAATAGGCATACATATTCTCTATTTAGAACATGCAGTTGCAATTCACGATGTTAAATCATTTCTTAGTCAAACTAATCTACCGAACTTGTAATACCAATCTCTTTTTTTTTTCTATGTTGAATTGCAATTTCATTGGCTCACAGTACGCCTGTGAATACACTCGCTTGATTTTATGTTTGTGCTTCAATCTATTACATATCCTCACCATTCGATGCGATTATACCTTAATAGAATATAATTGAAAAAAATTTTTCACACACTTACTCTTACTAGCTAAAATTTTATCATTGGGTGTTTTAGATCTTTGAATATCAGAATCAACTGCTACGAATCGAACTATGTACAACTGACAATTCGGTAAACCTAGCTTATATGGCTTCTCTTGCACCGCAAGTTTTTCACCGGCTTAGTTCGATTCTCAGCATTGAACTGTTTGTTAAATTTTATTTTAAAATTTCTTTTTACTAATTATTACGATCATAATGACTCGAATCACCTCAAATGAATGATTCTTAAATCTTTTTTCAAAAATTTTTCTTCTTTCTTTTTTATTTACACCTGAAAAAAATTTTTTTTTAATTATAAATATTAAGTGTTATTGTGTTCTGTACATCATTGATTTATAAGTCGAAATGCTCAATGTTAAAACAATGAGAAGACAAATGGATTCAAAAATCATGTAGGTTTATTTACAATACTATTATTTCTAAATTTTCTTTTTAAATTTTTTTTTTTTTTCAAATCTTTTCTTTAAATTTCTCCTAGAATAAACTAAAATTCAAAAAATTGTTCTTAAAAATATTTTTATATGACCTAAAGACAAAATATGATTTCAAACATAGAAGTGCGCTTTATGATCTTGAACTTGAAAATAAATTTTTCATAACTGCGCTTTATTAAAATTTTCCATTCATCAATAGAAATTATCACTAGATTCACTGCCTGATCTCTTATTTGTGAAATATATATACACACACATATATATATGTATTATGAAATTTTTAAATAGAATGAATTTTCAATTACGCGTTCAAATTATTCTTTAATTACCATCGGGTGATTTTGCAAACATATAAATACTCTTAGAAATCAAATTTCTCTTATTAGGAAAATTGAAAAAAATATAAAATAAATGGTCAGAATATTAATATATACTTTTGATCCTGATCATTTCAAAATTCAAATTTCTTTCAATATTTCGATTTACGTTCAATATTTGCCTAATGATATCTAGAAACTGAAAAAGTTTCTTATTTTTATTTTTAATAATACTTTTTTAAATTTTCAAAAATTTTTTACCCGTTGATCACTAATTTTATTTTAATGAATTTATTAAATGTTCTGGAATATTTCTCGTGATATTTATAGACTTATAGATTTCATTTACTCTTGATATTATCTTTGATTAGGATAAAACTATTTTCATTTGTTTACTGATTACTTTCTGTGTATAATTAGTAACCAATACTTAAAAATATTAATTTCGTTTCTAATTTTTGAATTATTTATTTTTTTTTTTTTCCTTTAAATTCGAAGCGCATTTTTTTTAGAAAATTTTTTTTAAAATCAGAGTATTCATTTCTCTTCGATTGGAAGGTGTTTTTTTAATTATTTGCGAGCTACCTACATAAACTTTTCTCTAATTGTGTTCATTTGAAACAAATTAACTTGCATCGGTAATAAGTGCGATTCATTTTGTGCTCTATTTGCTAGCTGATTTGTGAAAAATTTAAAAAAAAAAATTTTTTCTAATTACTAGCTACTTTAAAATGCAACAAATATTGATTGCTTTTGATATTACATAATTTTATTTTATGATTTTTTATCGTGTTATTCGAATAAAAAACTCATCTGATAAAATATATTCATTTGATTGGAAAAATGAATATTTTTTAATTGCTAATATTATAAAAAGCTATCAATGGGCAGTTCATCAATTCAAATGGTTCATTGCTGAAAAGTAATCGTATAGTTTCTTGAAAAATTCTAAACTGAAACATCTTTCAAACAAAGAATTTTATCATTATTAGAATCGTCATTTAAACTAGTTTTAATTAGTATTATTTTATAATTAAAAAAATAATCGCTTGAATGTGTGAAATACGTTCTCTTAGAAACAGTGTGCCTCATAGACTGTGCCATTGTGTACCGATCGTACAAAAGTTTTGAAGGCTAATTCAATTTGATTTCAAATAGCAATTTAGCAATTTTTCAATCTCTCATCCAACCCACATCCCCTCCATCATTTAGAAGTTTTGTTCATACTCGCACATTCGTTTCTAGTCAATTCTGTGGAAATTTGCGAGTGAACAGTATGGATGAGATTATAAAATCGAGAGAATAGTTAAAAATTCTGCACACTTGACGAAGAGTATTGAATTTTTAGAGTAAAATTTTTTATCTCAATTAACTTTTATTAATCGTTCTTATTAATTGTTTTTATTCTATTTTCGTTTCTCTGATACAACATCCTATTTGCAAATCGTTGGTCATTCATATGGCTTCCCTTCTTTTTTTAAAAATTTTATATTCCTACATGTCGACTTACGATTTCTATAAATTATTTGACACCGATCAAAATAAAATTAAATCAATCAAAACTAATTGTGTGCCAATTTTTGACCCTATAACAAAATAATAAACAAAAAATGCAAACATCCGGTTTTTAATTCAAAAATTTAAACACCATATGTTCAAATTATACGAAAAAATTTTGTTTTATTCTTGTTTAATTTCAAATTCAAGGTGACAAATTTAGACTTATGATAGCACATACATTACGTGAAGATGGCTATCCTGACGATAATGATGAATGGAATCCATTGGAGAGCGTAGGTTCAAGAGCAGATGCGTTTGATTACGTTATGCATGGTAAAATTTATCGAATCGATGGTGACGATGGTCCAATGGGTGATGCAAGCAGATTGTGAGTAATAACCAATTATATTAAAAAAATCTACGCAACAAAACAAAGAAGAGAACGAAAAACCGACTTAAACATCACTTATTATATTTGAACATTTTATGCAAACTTCTTACACTTTGGATCTAAGGACTTAAATTCTTCAATACATATTCTCCATTTACGTATTTTTTTTAAATAGTGTTTTTTAGATTACTTGTTGAGACATATATAAATGCATATATATTTATATATGTGTGTATATATTTGTTTGTTTATTTTTGTTTAAATATGTATTTTCAAAATCAGTAAGAATTCTAAATTTGCCAGAAAAAGAAAATTTTTAAATAATTGTAGTTCTGATAAAAGAGTTTGAAATCAAATTTCTAAATTCGGGCTTATTTGTACTGGGTACCACTCTGAGTTCACAATGTTTGTGTAGTTGTCTACACATAATTTTTGGAGAAATCATCTCCATTAATTTTGTTTTCAAAAGTTTGTGAACACAGATGGTGGTATCTGAGTATAGATAATTGGCCAAAATACATCATATTGAGATTGATTTCATAAAAGGCAAAGGTTAATTCTCGATTAGACTTTTATCATTTTACATTTAGCATTATTAAATCAAGAATGTAGAGATCGTATACAGAGCAGGTGTTTTTGCGCATCGCACTAATCGTTTCTCTTCATGTATTTTAATTTTTCAATGTCAGGTTTATATACGCATTTTTGTTTCTAAGTGAATGTGTTTT